>JAAGNO010009567.1:13649-40355 GCA_033439905.1 Ceryle rudis | reverse complement strand
AAAATCCTCTTGAAACCACAGTTTTTTTTCCCCTCAGAAACATTTAACTAAAAGTAAAAAAAAAAAAAAAAAAAAAAAAAGAAGAAGAGCATTCCTAAGCCTGGGGAAAAAACCTTTTCTAAACATAAACCTTTTGAAACATAAATCATCATCTCCCCCCACCTCATTCTTCCAGCACAGAGCACCTGCTTTTGCTTTGTCCGGATCTGGCTGCATATTAAAGCTACTGATTTTTCTAGAGAAGGAATGTGTCTTCTCTGCAAACTGCCCTGCAGTCAGCACTGGTTTTGAAGCGAAACCTAATCTCTGAGAATCTCCAGGGGGCAAACCGATTTCATAAATCTCATACATTTAAGTAGTGGAATTGCATTAAAATCCAAGTTGATTTTTGTGTTTGATTAGGCTTTATTACTCTACTGCAAGTTGCACTGAGGAACTGCCTCATCCCTCATTGTGAATTTGCAGAAGGCATGCACCACTGGAAGTGGAGTAGCAATGGTGAGGTCAGTGGAGTGAGCAGTGCTGTGATAAAATTTCACACTGCCACAAAGCTGCCTCTCTTTCCATCTAAGCCAAGCACAGTGACAGGAGAGAAAGACAAAGATACAAAACAGAGAAACATCTCAGAGTGGTGACTGGAAACTGCCCATTCATCTCCCAAAGCGTCAGACGCAGCCTGCATCCACAGTAGTCTTCTCCCAGCCCCTCTTTTAAATAAACTGTAAAATGGGAGCATACTGCCATCATTGGTGGCACATTTCTGCTGCCTATAAGATGAGAGGGGAGCTTGATGAATTTTGTTATTCTTATAGTTCTATGGTGTCTATAAAATCTGTCTGCATCTGGGCTAAAGATGTTTTTTTATGTACTATGTCACTGAATTTCTCATCCCCCATACCCTACAGACAAACCTGAGAGCCCACACCTTTCCAGTCTGTCTTCCAGAGAGGAACATACATCAACAAACATATTGCTCAGGAAGTGGAATTTGCTCTTTTCTTTGATGCTGTTTATGAAGATGTACTCATAAATTTCTCCAGTACTTTTTATTTTATAGTATTTAATTACAGAAAGGAGAAACAACAGCTGTTTTTTACACTGCTGTACTGTTTCCTCTTGTGTACACACAATTTTGTTATTGAAAGCCAGAGCAGAAGTCTGGAGCACAACTGTCTTCATCTTCGTTCAGCTTTGTAATAGATCTTCTGGTTTTTTTCTCTTCACTTCCTAAAACACTCTTCTTTAATATGACTGTCATGCTCCACTCCAGAGCTACATGCTAGCAATACATGGAGCACAGATGCCCCCATATGAATTACATTTCATGCATGTGGCTATGAAGTTCCTATTTAAGTGACGTGATAGCCTACAGTAACTTTGAGAGATGAATTTCTGTTAGTGTGATTACATTAGATCTCACTTTCTCTTTTTTTTTTTTTCTTTCCTTTTTTCTCCCACCTTGTATGCCACTTCAGGAAAGCACATAAGCCAATAAATAACTGCCTGACTAGATTTATTGTTTGCAACAGGACTACACATGTGCAAGAAATTTAACATATGCCCAAGCACTTAGCTAAAGCAACTTTAATGGCAAAATCATAATTACTGTTGTAACCCTGTGTTTCACTTAGAAGTGTGTATTTTTAACTGTGATTCTTTTACTTGAGGATTAATGTTTTTTAAGGGAAAGGACAAATATTTATGCAATTTCTAAACACTTTTCATGTCTGCCCACCAACAAAAAAACAGAGTTTAATTGGAGAAAATTCTTGTAAGCAGGTATTTCCTCACCTACAGCCTCACAAATTGCTGCTATACAGGGCAGGCAGAGACCTGCCAGCTCAACAAGTTCAAGTGTGCACCTTTGTCCACTGGTTTGTAGTAACAGGATATGTTGTCCCACCAGATATGAACCTGCTGAGTCAGATACAGCAACCCAATGCCAACTGATGCTGTGAATAAAGAAAGGTCTATGAAAAATGCACACCAAAAACATAGTGACAGATACCTCTGAGCACGTACAGGAGCAGGCATCCATGTAGGTCACTATCATTTACTTAAAAGTTCTAAGAAAATCCCTTGTTCTACATGTCTTTTTCTTTGTGACACTATTCAGTGTGTTTGTGCTTAAGTTTCCTAATAAGTATAAAATAAATAGAAAAGAGGGGAGAAAATGGCCCAGCTAAAGTTTATGAGAGAACTGTCAAGCTGCCATGAGTTTTAGTACAGGTAGGAATGCAAACAGTATTTATTATATGAATGTAAACTAATTTCTAATGTTGATAGTGCTATTCTACTCTTACAAGTTAAAAAGGATAGGCTACATCATGGATTCTTCCCTGCATTTAAGCAATAATGTTCAAAAAGAGGAACACTAAAATCAAAAAGAAGATTAAAGTTATGTGATTGAACTTTTTTGTTGTTTGCTTTTATTAATGCATATGCCTTCTCAAGCCTCAAGGTCATGTGTGTTCATTTACACTGTACTGTAATACTTTTATATTACCTGAACTTTAGTTCTCATATTCTGCAAGCTAATAGCAATGATGTCATTACACATTTGCTTTGTGCTTTTATATAGAGATTGAAAAAAAGTTCTGCTATATTCTTCTGTTTACATCTGTGACATAATTAACTCAGCCCATAGTCTCTCTATAGACATAGTAATTGAAACAGTAGATTAAGATTTCTCATACAGTTAGGTCTTCTGACTTATTTACCATGAGCATTTTCAAGAACATAAAGAAAGGGAAAACACACTGTTGTTTGATCTTTTCCCCAGATGTACTTTTTCCCAACCAGACTCAAAATATTTTATGGCTATTGTGTCAGCCCCTCACTTTGTTCTGTAGGTAGTTAAGTCATTACAATAACATGTTATGTTACCATACACAAAAAAAAACCCAAAAATGCCTGCCTTCTATCAGGAAACTGTAAAAGCCCAGATGTTTCCAGTGGTTCAAGCAGAATCACAGAGCTATGACCAATCACTGGGTTTGTTTGTGTAGGAGAAAGTGAACCCATGATGTCAATGTGAAACTTCCTATATAGTTAATCCAACTCCATAAATTAAACTACAGTTTAAGTTTCAAACCTAAAGTGACAGTTTTCTTAAAAATATTAAAAAACATAATAAACAAAAAAAAACCCTCAACCCCAAAGAAACAAAAAGAACAATAAAAACAAACCAAACAAACAGAAAAAGTCAAACAAACAAACCAACAAAAAAATACTAGGTATAGTTGAGAAGGATCTGTGACTTCCAAGTCAGTCACATCAGTTCTGTGTACTACCAGATGACTGAGACATATATATTCAATGAAAAGTCAATCCTGGGCACACAATCAATTGTATTTTAGCCCAAGTTCTCCAGACACAGGATATAAGATTGCATGCCAGCTTTATGTTTTTAAGCCAACAGTGTGCCAGCTGTGGGAGACAGAGGATATTTATTTTGGCATAAAGCTTGAATGATTTACACAGGCGGTGGTTGATTCAGTATTAAACTTGGAAAGACAAAGTTAACAAACTGAGAGACCTTTGATTTATTTGAATCAGAAAACAAACCTATACCAGGTTATTACTTTGCATCCTGTGGTCTCAGCATTTATTAATTAGAAACCCTAGGGGCAACTTATCACTGGTCAGAAATCTCATGAATTCTAAACAGAACGAGGAGTGAAAAAGTTGAGCTTTGGAGCACTGGTTGCATCCCTCTGAGAAGCCAGCAAGGCTTTCTGGAAACTTGCAAGAAATGAGCTCTCACTCATTTCCATTGTAGTTTAGGATGAATATTACCACACAGTCTCCAACACTGAACTACCATTTGTGCTCCCATTTAATTTATTTATCTTTTAAATGACACATTATGATATTGGGCAAGGAACATTAAGAATATAGTAACAACAATTCTAAGTATCATAGTGAAATATAACAAAATTAATCTGGTTTTACATTGTTGTTAACAGATATGTGTGTTTACATTAGGAAAACAATTTATTCTAGATCCTGAAGTAATTTGGATTAAATTCTGCAGAACTTAGAAAACAAACTAAGAAGCTACATGGTGATAAGTAAGAATCTGAAATATATACATCTGTAAGGAGAAGAGAAGAAAGGGGAAGGGATGCTCTGAAATCACCTTCTTCCCAAAACAGTGCAAGATATTTCCCAAGCCAGAGCTCAAACACAGTTGCTCAGAAACAATTTGTTTTCATACATGTGTATCTGTTTACTAATGTACAGTATTTTCCTATGACTAAGAAATAGGTATTATGTTAGTTTATTTTATGAAGTAAATAATTCCATGTTGACCAAAATATTAAATTTCTAACCATACAGTTGAGTCAATTTACTGTAATTAATTCAAGAATACAGTATGTTAAAGATATGAACATTCTTATTTTTCTCAAACATGTTTTTTATTGATTAGTGGAAGAGACGTTTTGCTTTCACTCAGAGAATGTGAAAATGACAGTGACACCTGGATTGCTGTAGATCCTCTGATTTCAGGTAGAAGAGTGTTTTTTAGTCTATCAAATGCTGCTCTTATTTGTTGTGACCTAAGTTTTAATGAAAGGTAAGAGTTCTTGAATGACAGGTGCCTTTCAGTATGAATGTAGTAGAAACTGGTAGTCACTGCTCTCCATGGGGAAAATATCTTTTCCCTAGCATCTGGATTCCTGTTTCTGATTTCTGACCAAATCAGGCTCCTATAATCCACTGGTAGGCACCATTGGGGAGCTCCAATTTTGTTTCCTTGTGTGGTAGGATATCCCAGTTTCACAGACATTAGACTGAAGCAGGAGCTATGAATCTTAAGCCCAGTTCCTCTTGAGCTCAGAAGCATATCTTCACTTTTTTCCTTTCTTGTGTTATGCACTGGACACAATACTGTTACTGAAACCATAATGCTCAAGTAAGGCAGTGGGTTTTGTTTCATATGCAGATGATATCATTGGTGAGGTGTCCCTCATTCCTACTTCACCAATGTTGTCATCTTCCCCTTAATCTATCAAAACTTGTTCAAATGAGTCACCAACACTGCAAGGCAGTTAGCAATGGCTGGCGTAGGAAGCTAAGGACCAAGCAACAATGAGGTCCTGCACTGCACAGCAGCCAGAAGCCTTGGGCAGCACTTAGAAAATTGAAAGGCACATGAGGGATGTTGCCGTCAGCCTCCTCTGTCCATCAGAATGAGATGTTCCCAGGTTTTCCTGCACGCCCACATACCCTGTCTCTTCAGTTATTGTCTTAAGGGTAGGAAGACAGAGTAAGTCAGCAAATTGGTGTCAGATTCAGATGAGCCAATAGAATGGGAATGTTCTGAGTTTTGACCTTAAGTGGCCAGTGGCCTTTTCTTAACATGCTCCTTTGGTGGCTACTGTGGTGTGGTGCAACTTGACTGTGCCTTGTGGATGGAGCTTGGCCACAGACCACTGCTTGAGGAGCCTTGCCCATAGTGCTCAGCAATGAGAAACTGCCTACTTTGCACATTGTACCTAAATTTATCTCACTCTTTGCTCATAAAATGCCTCACATGCCTAAGGCATTGTAGCATCAGTAATACTATATATGTTCTTGATAGAAATTTGCTATTTGCTGTTCATGGAGTCCTTGTTGGAACTTCTCCTGAGCACACCTCTACCAGGGGTTCAGCCAGTGTCAGTCAGAGTGGGTTCACCCATGGCAAGAGCTGCTACAAGGGAAGAGCTGGAAAGCACCCCAGCCTGGTCAGGACCTTCTTCACCTAAGGTCTGCCTCACCTGAGGCTCCCACTTGCACCCTTACTGAGTCTTCATCTGCAGCTATGTCTGAACTTAATTCCCATTACCAGATCCATGTCCTGGCCCCTAACTGTGAGCTCATGGTCCCTCCCAGCTTCAGTCTGTCCCCAGCCTCAGGGAGGTGCCCAATACCCTGGGATGCACTGCCCCATACCTCCAGCTGCCCTGCTCCTGTCTGGAGGTAGAATGGGCCCTGGCTGCCAATCCCTGCCCTGATAGACACCCATAGGCATCCTCCACCACCCCTGGGGAGCCCCAGGGTCCGACAGGTCCTGGACTATCCTCTCTCACTCAGCTGCACTACTGCTTCAGCTCTAGCTGTTGCCTAAACCCTTATTGGCAATTTCAGACCATTTTTTCACTGATATCTGCTATAATTCTGCCAGGCAGTATTAAATAGCACATACTTGCCCCACTATCCCAAAGGAAACAATAGCATTAAATATTCATCTTTATATAGAGATATCTTTAGGGAAAGAAACACAAAACCGAAAATGATCACAAGCTAAAAAGTTGGCAGTGACACAGATAACTCTGTACTTATCAGAGAGTACTTTCAAGATGTGATTTGCAAAGCAGAGACAGTGAGCAGAAATCAGGAAGGGGAATGCCATGTTTCTCAGCAGATAAATGACGAGTGGACCTGGACCAGGGTCAGAAAACGAGAAGTGTTGACTACTTACAAAGCACACTTCATTCGCTGTGACTGATTGCACAGTGTCATCATTTGGATTAGGTGAGCAGGAATGCAAGACTGGCCCAAAAGCTTTTTAGTCATGTTGGAAAAAATGCACATAACGATGAATATTAACCACACATCTCTGGAAACTTTTTTCAGCGTCCTCAGATTACTTGAATTGCAGGCTTTTGAGCAACTTGTGGTCCTCCCATGATTCTTCTAAAACATTCCAGGCAATGGTTGTTTTTATAATTTTTTTTGTTAGATAAAAAGGCAGCTACAGATTCACATCAACTGTCTTGAAATCCTGCAACAGTAGGGAAGAAGAACTTAGGAGAGCAGAATTGGTGTCACAAGTCTCATTAAATACCAGCAGTGTCAACATTTATTTGTGAGTTCTGCTATTGTTGAAGGACATTGTGGACCTAAAATGGGACATAAATCCAAAATGGCAATCCTGAAAACATCTGTTCCAGCTGCTACCCAACCTTGTGGGCAGGCATACTACAGAAGCTGTCTCTAAAAATCTCTAGGTCTCAGAAATCCCTGAGAAAGTGTGGAAGAAAGTTGAGGTACCTCAATGGCTGGCTCACTTTGATCAGAATAAAAATATTAAGTGGCAGGGTTTTTTTGTTTAAAAAGCTTAAGAACCTTAAGAACTCAAGGGTGTTTGCTAAAGCACCCATCACACTTACCTAGAGGCTCCTTAAAATGCACAACAGTTGCTGCTGCTTTCTTTTAAAACAAATCTCTTTTACATGCCCTGGGTATTTAAAACAACAAAAAAACCCACAGTATGTGGAAAATCTGCTTTTAGACTCTTCCACTACATACGAAGATTGAAATCCTGCAGCAGGGATCCTAACCACTGTCCTAGGACAGCAGGTGTACAAGAGGTGGAGTGCAGTGGCTGTGGGGAGGAGAGGAAACCTCCACTACCCATCACCATCCCACCCTTTCCTTCAGAATCTATTCACCCAAAAATCTGAATAGTCATGCCAAAACCAAAGCATACAAAAGGGACCTAGTTCTGCACCCTAGTGAATGGGAAACTGATCAGTGGAAAAGGACCTGTGGTCTGGTTATTATTGCAATAACTATTAGGCATTTGAGAAGACAGTTATTGGGTGACATGAACAAATAAATGGCTCTCAGCACAGGGGAACCAAGCACTTCAGAGTGTAGAAGAAGGCTGTGGACTCCACTGTGGGACAGTGCGACATTTTGTGACTTAACTTTTGGGTGAGAGTCTCTCTTTAAGGGTGGTTAGTGATCAACCTTTTAAGTAAGAGTTGTCCTATTGTTTCAGGTAAAAGAATATAAAAGTTTTTATAGATGTAAACAAATGCCCAGGACCTCAATCAATGTCCCTCTACAGTAGCATGTCCACAATAGGAGCTGAGAGGGTACCCCATTGACATGTTCTTGGGATGCCGTTGAGGAACAAAATGATGACAGATCTATGAGGGATAAAAGCGAGCCAATTTAATCTATTTTCATTAGCCAAACTCTTAAAATTCCACAGAGTGAACAACTAGTATTAATGGAGCAATTATAAGTGATAAATGGAACAATAAGGCTGATGTGAATGCTCTTATCAGTTTATATATTCAACTTCATTTCATTTCTGTTTTTTTCAAGTGGGAAAAAATAATAATAAAAAAAAATTTAAAAATAAAATGAAATGGCAGAAAGCAGAGAGAAACAGTCAAGGGAACCTTAACGTCCTTTCTCACAGAGCATGCCAACATGACAGGTGTAATGTGTCATGCAACACCTAACAGGGTTGTCTTTTAGAGTTCATGAAAAAAAGGTAATGGTTTCCTTAGAACAAGATTGTTGCAGAGAATGTATATGAATAAGAAAAATAAAATAATGGATTCTTAGCCTACTTGTTCAGCTTGTCTGAAGTTATTATGCAAACTCTTTCTAATGAAGTTTGCAGTTTGATGAGTAATTTCCCAACATTGTTTTTTATTACTGTTACTGAACTATCCACAAATGAAAAGTTAAAAACATTGTATTCTCTCTGTAATTTCAACAAATCCTTAACAGATACCGACAACCACACAACTCTTTCTTTGAAGGAAAACTGAGCATTACAAGGTCTGTTAATGTAGACTGAGAGAGTAGAATTTATCTCCTGTCTTAACTGTCTAAAAGTGAATGCTTGGACTCTGCCTGTATGCAGGAGGTAGTGACACCTCCAAAGGATAGTGGATCTCACTTATCATAGACATCAAACTTAGGACAGGTTGAATCATCCCCCAGAGATATTTGTCTGTTGCACTGCAGTATGGAAAACCTATACATTTAGTATGGGACAGATGTCTAATTTTTAAATGGCTAAAGTTATATCAAACCAATCCTGTCCAGAATGTCTATGAATTGTATTTGGCATCAGATTAGGGTCATGCTAGTGTATCTGTAAAAACAGTATCCATATAATGTTCCAATAGGTCTAGCACACAGAAGCTTTTTCTTTCTCAAAACTCAAGTGAAAAAGAGCAAATGAGAGTTCTTAAATGTTGTTCATGCTTTTTTTCTTAATTGGACCTCAGTGCAAATTTGCATGTCTTTAAGAACCTAGATATCTTCCTTGAGGTCAAAAAACCCTACTCATGTTCCTGCATGTAAATACATACTGTGGAGTGGATACTTATGATCTGTGTTTTTATTAATGCCCAGGAAATGTTGCTCTGATCTCTTCAGCATTTGCCATGTAATAAGATAGTGAATGTATCATTCATAAATACATTTTGGTTAGAAGGGGAAGAAATTTTGCTGCCCAATAACTGGTTGATAGACTTTATTTGTATATTTGACTTGTGGTTATCATTTTGAAAAACATCATAGACATATGAAGGGTCTTGTTAGTAGCTACATACTTGGAAAGCTAGAGGTACAAGCTAGCTAGTGCCACAAATGAAAAGCGATTACAAGTGGTACCAGTCACAGATAACCAAATTTGTTTCTTGTATCTTTTCAATCCACTAATCTGTGACAGATGTCTGCTACACTGCTTAATTTTTCTGTCAGCCAAGATAAATATTTTTGGGATGAGATTTGCAGAACAGAGGAACAGAAAATTGTTTGGAAATATTATGAAACTAGAAAATAAACTAGAAAATAAAAGATGATTAAACAAATCTCAGGCCTTTGTAATGTGTTCAAGGATAAGATCCAAAAAAAAAAAAAAGGCATGTAAGCATACAAATTATCATTGATGTTCTTAACTCCAACACAAAGAAACAAACACCCTCTCTAGCTTCCTGAGGTGCCTAAAGGTCACAGATGCCTACATTCTTTTTCACAGACCTTTCTTAAGTATCTCAAACACTGCTGCTTTCCCTGTGCAGAGGGGCTGCCCTGGGCTGAGCATGTAAACAGCTTTCCCACTGCACTGGAGTCGAACATCTCCCTGCTGAGGAAAGGCTGAGGGAGCTGGATCTCCTTAACTTTGAGAAGAGGAGACAGAGGGATCACCTCATTAATGTTCATAAATATGTAAAGGGCAAGTGTCAAGAGGATGGAGCCAGTCTCCTCTCAGTGATGTCCAATGATAAGGCAAGGGGCAACAGGTGCAAGCTGGAACATAGGAGGTTCCATGTAAACATAAGGAGAAATTTTTTCATGGTGAGGGTGACAGAGCACTGACACAGGCTACCCAGGGAGGTTGCGGTGTCTCCTTCTCCAGAAACATTCAAAACCCACCTGGACACGTTCCTGTGTGACCTAATCTAAGTGATCCTGCTCTGGCAGGGGGGTTGGACTAGATCATCTTTTAAGATCCCTTTCAACCCCTAACATTCTGTGTTTCCCTGCAGGGACTACAGCACACTGGCAAAGCGTCCTACCACCTACCTCCCCAGAGATACACAATGAGAGAACCAAATCCAGAAAAACACATGGGAGATGAGGGGTGGGACACACAACATTTTAGCCATAGACATTTTTACCATAAAACATGTCTGGAAGAGGAAAGGATGAATATTCTCATGGTTAGGATACTTCCCAAGGTATGAGGAGGTCAGTAACATCACAAGATTGCCAGTGAAAACCAGGAAGCTGATAGTGTGTGGATCTATATTTAACATGTGCAGTGACACATAACAAATACCTAGTTGACAAGTTACAATAATGAATGCATTTTGCATTTCTGGTCTGGCTTTGAAGAATTTTTCCTGAATATATTTTGGCCTAAGATTATCAGCTCATATCTGTTTTCTTTGGCTCTCTAATGATGCTGTTGATTACATCATGGTGGAACATGGACTTATGCTTGTGAAGTTGAATGTTACAGTGCTTGGTAGCATTGGCTTAGTATTTGATCTGCCTACACATACTCTTTGGAGGAATGGTTATGAGGCATGACTGAAGTGCAAGCACTAAATAGAAACAACAGTGACTTATCTGCCTCCTTTAGTGATAAGGAATGTGGGAAAAGAAAACCATAAGGTTAAAACAAGGGCTTACTCATACCTGTATAGAACTATTATTCTGTTTTGATTATTAGCTTTTGTATTTTTCCTGCTTCCATCCTATAAGATCTGTCACAGTCTGCAATTGCAAATGCAAATCATTTAAAACAGTCTCACAAACCTTCTATTGCAAGTCTGCAAAGTTCTTATTTCTGAGTTTGTTCTCAGCATTGAAATTTCTCAGGACCCATTTGAAACCAAACTTCTAATGCTTGGAGAAGTGTTGCTCATGTTGAAAAGAGAATGTGTGTTTCAGTATTTCTTACATTTTGGTTTATATTTTCCTTGCTTATTTCTGTCCTTTTTTCAACATATGAAGAGTCCTGATCATAGCTAGTTAACCAGAAACAGAACAAGACAAATCCTATGCCAAAGAAAGAGATGTAATTTTAATGTTGGAATGAAAGATAAGATAGATGTAGGACAGTTTAAGAAGAGGATGACATTAATCACCCTGTTGGCTGAAGAGGTGTCAAGTTTTTTGCAGGTATTATCACAGAGAAGCATCCCAAGGAGACACTTAAAGGAAAGCAATTATTTGAATTTTACAGAGGCTCCCCCAGGGAAAAGCACTAGCATGAAGAAAGGAAGAATAAACATGCCATATGAAATAAATCTAAGAGGTGATGAGGCCAGGACTCATTGGAAGCAGGAATAGGACTTTCCAGCAATAAAGAAAAAAATACAGTGAGAAAGAAGACTGGCAATGAAGGGCCTGAAAATGAAAGACATGTAGGCTACATTTGATAAAATATGGAAGAAAAGCCAGCGGGGTGCAAAGAGAGAGATAACTCACAGTGGTCTAAGAAAATGTTGATGTACAGTAGTTTTCCTGCAGAAATATTAATAAGGAAAAAATCTGTTTCTCTATGTTGGAAGAAAAGGATATTGTATTAATTTATGTGGGAAATTAAATTTTAATTTGAGGGGATGGGAGTGTAAAAAAGAGTAATATCTCAGAAAAAATAAGCAGAAAGAAATTGCAAGGCTTAATCCAGGTAGAAGGAACCAAGAAACAGTCTGAGTAACAATTATGTGCTGGCTGCATACCCCAGTAACCAGCAGTTTCATGGTGCTGTCCACAGAGTACAGAAGAGACAGGGGTACAAAACTGACTCCCTGGTCTTGTAACAGTTTTATTCTGTTATTCCATCCATTCTTCTATTGTAATAACTAGACAGAGTTTAGTAGATTAAAATATGACATTTATGAGACAGCAAGAAAGCTATAGCTTTTATATGAGGCAGTTGCAGTTAAGTGGTTCTATTTCTGTTTCTAAAAACTCATAGGTATGTGTTTAACAGAAGTTAGAAAATATATTGTCCTGGAAATATTTTTCTACTAAAACAATAAATAGCAAGAGGATATTTTATGATAATATTCATCAGAATAAAATATTGCATAATTTTGGTTTGTAGTCTGATCATTCCAAACCTATTAATCTCCTGTTGTTAAATAGAACCATTAGCTGAAGAGAAGTAATTTGAACAAAATGTTCTGACAGATGTCTACTAATCATGTCCAGAAATCTCACAATGTTCCAAAAAGGTGTTTTCTGTATCACTGGTGAACTATCATTTCCTCTTCAATGTTCTTATAAATTTGCAGAATCACCTCCTGTGACATGGTCTGCAGAAGAATTCTTTTGTGCTTGATCTCACCTGTGTTTCTGTACAGTTGTTTTTGAACCTGGCAAGCACATTGCCAATGTTTGGATCATGAACATATATTTAAACCTTAAACATTGTCTTGTGCTACAGGACATTTCAGAACATGTGTTTAGCCTAATTATAAACCTGAATATCCAAACTCCTCCAAAGTCTTTTGAGACCAATTCCATTATTTTGCCTCACTTTATAAATCAGTGGAATAAAAACCTTGTACATTTTTTTTCTATCCTCTTTCAGTATTATCTCCTCAATAAGATATTGAGATAAAATATAATAGACTGATTTATTTGTTGTGCTTTGTACTGGTGTACTCGGGATGAATATGGATTATTTCCACCAAAGTTTCTTCAGTGACAGATAGCTACAATCTTGAAGCTACCTACATACTAGCCCCAAGTGTTGCCCATGAAGAAGAAATGTTGATACATTGAATTAGGTTAAACCTGAGACAAATTTATTCCTAGACTATCAGCATAATATGCTTTACAATGCTCAGACTCACTGCTTTGTATACTACCTGACATATTCTTCACATAAAAAATAAACAAAACCAAAGCAAAATATGACACCTCAGGAAACCCTCTAGTCCATGCATTGAATATTCAAAGGCACTCATTTTTCTTTTCTGTCCAGCCAAATTGAAACTTAAGAAAGTCAAAGTTTTTCTTATACTGAATTGCAAATTTATGTGAAGAAAATATTCTTGGATTACTATTACTTTAGAATAATCTGGCAAAAATGTATAAATTTTTTACTCATTAAGAGTCATACTGAATAACAGATTCTGAATCTAAGGATAAATGATAGAATTACTTTTTAGTTAAATATGTGTTCATACTACAGAATATTGGGGATATATATATCCCTAAATATGAAAGGTTAAAATGGTTTTACACTTTGAATTCATCAAGACATAATTAACTTAAAGACCAACAAATATATCAGTGCTGGTGCCAGTCATTATAAAGATGTATTTTTGTCAGGAAGGGCTGAAAATCAAGGATTCCTTACTCGTGGTCTGAAGTAACATAAGAATAACATCTCTGATGCAAAATAAGGATAGTTCAGCCCACAATCCTGTCACCAGCGAGCAAACAAGAGTTAGAACAAGTCAAGCATATATGTTAGTTCCCCCTATTACTTTCCAAGTCTCCAATGAGGGTAAGTTCATTAAATTCTTTAAACAAATGTAATTATGCATTTTTAGTAACTGTCAGTGGTTGTATCTCTCATATATATGTTCTGTCTTTTTCTAAGCTAAAGTAATTTTTTAACATTCACAGTGTAACATTCACATTTATGAAAGAGTTCTGCAGGTCTGTTGTTTGCTCCATGAAGAGCTGTCTCCTTCTGTTCATTATAAACATGGCTGCTATGCACTTCATCTAAGGTGCTTCCTGTTAGAGTGGAAAAGGCAGTGAAACTGTTGACCCTCCATCCATCCTCTATAAATTATTCACTATTCTCTATTCTGTTCCTTTTTCAACCTTCCTCATCCTAACATATTCACTTTGATGAGGTCACCAGAACCTCACAGCATGTTCAGGATGCAAATGAACTGTAAATACACAGAGTGGCATGATGACATTCTCTGTTCTCCTTTCCACTCCTGAGAACTCATAACATCCGATGTGCTTCTCTCTTTGTTTCTGCTATTACAGAGGTCTGATCTGATGTGTCCATGGGAATATCTGTCACAAATCCCAAGACCATATTGCTGAGAACGAAGTACAGGTCTGTCAGAGCCCATCTGTGCCTGATCCAAGGTGCAGGTTCTGACGAGATACCTAACCAGTGGGATTGGTCTAAACAGTAGTGTCTGCCCAAAAATGTGGTGACTTGTCAGAGATAGTTCTTGAGTCTTACCCCATAGTCAGGAGAGAGATTAGCACTCAGGTAGTGATTTGTCATACATTGTTGAGAGATTTCATAACACATGCTGAATTGTCCCCTATACCTTCCTGTTGGTTTCTAGGAGTAGCCTAATCCCACAATTTTTTGAAAGAAAGTATCAAATTAAACAAACAAACAAACACCCAACAAAATAAACAAACAAAACCCCAAACAAACAAACAAAAAAGCCCAGCAAAAATCCTCAGCTAGGACCACCTACTTAGTTGGGGATAAACTGAAGGCAGTGTACTGAAAAATCCACAGCAATGTCTTCTTCAGAAATTTTGTTTCTACCATATTCAGGGTGAATCCACTGCCAAAGATGTAGATGTGCTTTGAAAGGATGCCGTGAGGAAAAAAAAAGGTGTAATGATGTGATATGTATAGTATGAGGCAGGGAAAAATATGGCACAGGAAAATTATAGAAGCCAGGGTCTTCAAGCATCTGGCCAGGTTGAGATTCTGCATTCTCGGAGAATGAGCTGAGTATTTCCCATTTTAAAAATGTTAAGTCCACAAGTTAATTGAGTAGGTAACTTTTAAGTACCCTAAAACAAGATTAATAAGTCCACTTTAATGTTCCAAGTCCCGGCAGAGATCAGATTGTTAAGTACCCATGTAAGCTCAAGGTGTCATTTAGCTTCTAAAAGTTTCAACCAGCTTGTTTTCACTTACTTCATAAAAGTTTACAGTTACTAAAAATAACATGTTGTGCAGATTTATGATGTGATACTTTATCTAGATCTCAACTCCTAGATAATTAGCATCTATCACAACCTGTGCACAAAGGAAAATTCACTATTCAAATATTTTTAGTGTAATTCTACAGACTGAATCATCTAATTTACAACTACAGCTCTATAACTGTCATATCTGTTCTACAGTCATCTTGTTTATTATTCAGTTGCTTAAAATTCTGAATCTTATAGCATTGGGTATCCACTCAGTTATATGTGTATGCCTAGTGGGAAAATAGTGATTAGTTCTGAATTTGATCTCAGTCTTACCTTGTTAAGTATAGCTTGTTCCAGCTCTTAAAAATCATTTTTTTCACATTGAACACACATGCTGAATCTTTCAGACCAAGTCTTTGAACAACAGTATTTTTTTTGGAATGCTTTTAATAGGTCACCAACCAAACAGAGCATATCTTGCAACCCCCACTCTGGGAATTTATTAAAGGATTCACTTAATTCACTAATAATTTTCTTCTATAACACCATTTGATGTTTGCCATAATGATTACTTCAACAAACTGCTGTTTTAGCAGAGCAGTGACAGAATTCAAAGGTCCAAGTTTCTGTGTTAACAGTAGGAAAAAAGGGGAATTGACAGATTTTACTAAAAACATAAGGTGGAGGATCTGGGAAGGAATGATGGAAGTGCTTTTACTTAAGTATGTTAATTATTGACCATTCATTATGTAGGATTGCTAATCTTGCTTAGAAATTGTTTTTTTCTCATTTTCAACGCCAGTTTTCAGACGATGCCTTCACTAAATGGCTATAGATTCCATGTTTTGTTTGGGTTTTTTTCCTGGGTTTTGTTATGGAGATTTTTGTGAATAGTTATTTAACTTCTTGCAGTACAGCTGATAAACATTGTTGAGTTGGAGTAATGCCACCTATAGAAAATCAGGAAAAATGTCAGAAGTGCCTAAGCTGAGGCAACAGTACTCTAGTCATCTTCTTGGGAAGCTGTATTTAAATGTGTGCAAGAAAAAAGAAAATAGCGACCTACTCTCTTCCGTGATACCAAACCACACCAAACCACACCAAACCAAAACCAAAACCAAAACCAAACCAAACCAAAACCAAAACCTAACAAAACACACACACAAAACAACAAAAAAACTCACAAAACAAGAAAAAAACAAACCCACAAACAAAGGGTGAAGCAAAAGCAAAAGACTCAATATTATGTGCAGATCAGGAATTAATTATCTTCTTAAGCAGCTGAGATATGAAACCCCCTCCCCACCCAGTCTGACTTATGTACAGACTATGCTTTTGAGAATGATACCTGGATGCTTTCTCTGAGCCTCAGTGACTAGATTGGCTGGGACTGTACATGAGTCAACTTGAGGGTCGTGAATTCTTCACGTTCCCTACATCACTTCAAAGGAAAACAAGTTCTTTTAGAATGGTTTTTATTTTGACCTGGATTTCAGTTAATTACTGAACATTGTAAAAAAAATTCTTTTAGCAAGCTAACAGAATGCAGAGTGCTGAAAATCAGTTGTGTCAGGTGATATAGACACGAGGCCTAGAAGTCAAACACACAGAAATGAGCATGAGCTCTTATAATATTAAGATCTGGCATGCTCAGTCTGCTTTTCTTTTTATAAACAGGACTCAATTAAGAAATGCCATGGGAAGTTGTTTTCTTTACAGCCACTAACTGCATATTGGAGAATGAGTTTGATCTTGCAGAGAAGACAGCATTGCTTTGAAAAAATAAGAAGGAACACCTAATCCTTAGTGGTCTAGACAACAGTATCTTTATACATATGCTGTGCTTTATTTGTAGCATTCCCTGGTATTCTTCCAAAAAATGTAATTTCATGAAGATTCATCTCAGAAGACTGGCTACTCCCTCCTCCCCATGCATTCCATATGGTGTTTTCTCGGCTGCCTCAGATGTGTCAGTGCTTAAATACGAAACCAAACCAAAACACAAATATAAGCCTTTGTGTGGCATCCCCTAGCATTTTTTTGACTGTTGGTTGAAACTGATGATAGGTGCAGCTAGTTGACCTATTTTTCTCACAAGATATGCTTTTACTCTGGTGGAATGACAGTGAAATTGCTGTGTAAGTTAATTAATTCAGCTTGCAATTGAGAAGCTTTTCATGGTGCAGATTCAAATCCAGGCATAAGAGAAGGTTGGAGGGGACCTCTGGAGATCATCTCGTTCAGCCTTCCCTGATCAAGCAGAGTCACCTAGACCCAATTGCCCAGGACCACATCTGGACTACTTTTGAATATCTCCAAGGATAAAAACTCCACAACCTTTCCGGGCAACCTGTGCTCAGTCACTCTCACAGTGAAAAAGTCTTTCCTGATGCTCTCCATTTTTTTGTTCTACTGGTTTGGGTTTTTTTCTTCCCTCCTTTTTCTTATTCCCCTTTTCCTTCTTTTTTAAAAAGGGGCTTTTAATAATGACACTTAGCTAAATTGTGTGGGCAAAACAACCTAGACAATCAAAGTTTTTCCAATAGGTTAAGTTTAAAAGTGCTCATAAATTTCTAACAAAGCTGCATTCAATAAATGTCACAAGTTAAAAATATCCTCTGGGTCTTGGACATATATTACCTCTAACAGGACTATTAATCACTTTTCCCTTACAGTATTACTACACTGAAGTAGGATCTTTTCCTTCATTTGCATAAACAGTGGAGAAAACCAACAAAGTGACTGAAAGCAGTAACAGAGGAACCCTTCCTGAATCTTCATGTGAAGTTAAGAAACTTTACTCATATTGTATTTTGGTACATTTGAATTTATGTGAAGTAAGTTTTATTAGCAAATTTTCTAACCTAAATACACTTATCTCCAAATAGAATGTGAATTTTGGGGCATTAATAAATGAGCTAGAGATACAGAGTCCTAGAAACACATAGAAGTCAAGGCAAAAGAAAAAGCCACACAGTGTACTGCACTCCTTCAGGAAGGTTTTTACTTGAGAAGACATTTCTTTATTAATAAAATGTGTTTTATGTGTGGACCTTGAACAGATGTACACTTTTCAGAACTAATAAATCATATAGACTGTGTTTTTCAAAACATGCTGTTCCACCCACTCTCCTGTTTAAAGAAGACTGCAACAAATGACAGACCTTTCCTATAAGGTTCCTTGATTCATGGTCTGTCAAAACAACGGGGAAAAAAACTCCATAGCTGAGCATCTTTCTTTGAGACTGCTCAGATCCCTCTGATCTTCCTTGAGAAGACTCAGATGTAGTAATGCAGGAGGAAAGTTGCACATTCAACAACGAGTAGGTTTTATAGGTCAACATCAACTACTGGAGTTGGGCACAGAAATGAAAGCAAGCTCATAGACCTAGTAAGGCAATTGACTAAAAGTTAACTAGAAGTTTGTTGGAAGCTCTTTTTCTTTATAGAAGGTGAAAGTGTTGAATGTTTTCCTCATCAGATGAAAAGATGATGCCTTTGCTTTAGTGAATTTGATGTTTGTAGACATGAAATTATGAATGTGGATAGGAACTATGGCATAGGCATTTGGTATAAAAGATCCTCTAGGACTAGTCATATCTAGGAGCATGCACAATGAGTGTAATTAATTTTAACACAATACTAATAAAAGACTACATATGTTGATATATGACAATAATGCAGTACAGTGCAGTATGGTACATAAGAAATAAATGTTTCACCACAGCTTTGAACATCTTAGACTCTAAAAGACTGAAAGGCTAGAGAAGACTTTACCTGAGGGCCAAAGAGGTCTACGTTATAAGCTTTCAAAGCCAGTAGCTTCAGTTTATAATGCATCTGTATCCTTTCCTGAGGAAAACACTGTTGCTGCCTATCCTGAGCCACAATCCAACTACATCCTGCCCTGACTCATTTTTGGGTGTTTGTTCCAGCCTTTCTAGATGTATTAGCCATCAAAAAAGGCATTTGGGAAAGTGTGGTATATTATGTGGCATTCTAAAATGATTTGCATTATTAGTATTCTTATTTTTGCCACAAAGTGCTTTTACTAGCACTGCTGCTATCAACAGCAACAAACCCTTAGTCTTTTAAATCCACTCTTCCTCCCTAGTGTGTTTTTTTTGTTCTTTGTAGAACAGAATCTCCCTCAGCTGTAGAGAACCATCCTGATATGTAGAGTGATTTAGTAATTTTGGATTGATATCAATGTAACTCACACCAGAATGTGACACATAACATAAATATTTAACCCATCCCCAAGACACCTCTAAACAGTCCTGCTGGACTAAAAGATAGTAAGATTTTTGAGAAGAACTCATTTCAAAACTCATTTTGAGTGTCAGTCCTTGAAGAAAATATTACTGGGACAGAGCAAGGCCAGAAGGTCAGTGCACAGGGCATGGATCTGAGTTATCCTAACGTAAGCACAGAGAGCACACTGAGTCACACACCCTGCAGTAACCCCAAAAGCAAGTGTTCTTTGAACAGTGAGTACCTCAGCCTTATTATGAAGGATGAGTGTTGCCAGGTCTCACTGCCTAAACTTGTTTGAAACAGAAGAGACTAGTGAAGCAGATAATGAATGAAAGACTAGTGTAGGAGCAGTTAAGACCTGTTATCACAGGGAATTAAAGAGTCCCTTGGAAATGATGGGCCAGCAAGAAGAATTCCGATTGAATCCAAAGTTCAGCAGAGGACCTGCTTCAAGTACCAAAAGTTCTCAGTATGCAGGACTTGTTGTTACTAGGATCAGGGTCTCTGTACTATTCCAATTTGGCTGCCTCAACACTGTCTTTAATTTCTTCTCAGAAAGGCAGTTTCCCTCCAAACATTCTTCTCTCCAGCTGTAAGCTAGGGCTGCTGATTTAATTTTTCCAGAGGTGGCATATCTTCTTAGTCACTCATATGAACTGCTATTTGAACAGACATTTTTGGGGACAAAATGCACTCTGTACTGCCTTTGTGTAGGAAAATGTCAAAAAGCATGGAAAAATTAAAATAAAACCTCAGAGTATATAAAAACACAGTCCACAGAGCGGGAAGTGGGAGGGCCAGGTAGTGAATGCACAGAATTTTTGGGTCTGCTCATCTACAAAAGCAGAAAACATGAAAAGAAGCTTTATAATGCTGCACAAAATGGATACTTTTTGAAGCAGGGTGAGATGAGACACAAGGTAGCAGCAGCCTCGTGGCCCAGCATTTCAAGCAGAAATGCAAGAAAGTTTGGCAGGAAACTGAGGCACTTTCCACTTGATGCCTAACAGAAGCGATCTCTCACTACTTCCAGAAAGCCTTCAGCTTCTGAGGGACTCTCAGTGGCTTCATGCAATGCATCAACAGCTTTCAATGTTGGACTGCATTGCAAGTCAAATTTATTTTTAGCTAATAATTATTTTCCTTGTCTTACCTTCCTTTTATAAAGAAAGATATATGGAGGTAGAGCCATTGGCATTCTTTAGATTACTGAGAAAAGCGGAATATATCTTTCTAATTGTATAAATACTTTACATTAAAGGGTGTGTATCAGGGAGTACTTGGCATTTTTAAACATCAGACTTCCATAACATCTAAAAGAATTTCATTTTATGGTTACTAACAAGATAAGAGATCAGGATATAAAAACTTCCTTGACTTTATATTTTCTTTTTATTCTTATTATGAGACTTGAAAAAACCTAAATTGCACCACATGCAAAAAATAATTGTGTGCAGTCTTGATCTGTACGTATTAATGAAAAGGCAGGTATAGATAGAACTCTGCACTTTCATGTCTATAACCATCTGCTTTGCAAACGTGCAATTGCTACTGTACATATAAGCAAAAGACTGCATATTTCTCCATCTATGTCTCAGCAAATCAGTGTCTGCTAATTGTACATGCTGTGCTAACTTCACAACCTCTGCACAGCTTTTATTTCCCTCACACACAGAGTACACATAATTGCATATTGTGTCAACATGTGCAGATTTGTCAAGTATATATTATGCATCCACCTGCAATTTCTCAGTAGGAAAATTTTCCAAAAAATGTCTCAAGACTAAAAGTAAGACAGAAGAAAAGCTGGATACAAGAAAATAAAATGTTGCTATTAAATCAGCAGATTTGATCCAGTATTCTTTTTAAAATGAAGAAAAATCCTGTGATACCAAAATGGCATATACCTAATCTGTTTGGCAGAGCTGACACAATACTTAATGTATGATTATGGACATTTTCTTTTTTTTATTTCCTGTAGGCTACACCATGATGGAGATACTAAATTTCAAAAATATTTGCTGTCATGAGAACATTTGTCTACCACTGTTCCTTTGGCAAACGAGAAGTGGCAGAAAAAAAAATAGCTTGCTGGCAGTATAAGTGTAATCTTCATTTACAGAGGAATAATTTGGAACATTTGTCACATATAAAAATCTGTAAGAGCAACACTTAAAGGCAAATTGATGATGAGATGAATTATGTTCTCAGTTACACTTATGTAAATCAGGAGAATGCTCTAAAAAAGTTACTCCTTTACACCAGTGTAGTTGATTGCTGAAGTGTGTATTTAAGGTGCAAAGTGTAAGTAGAGTGGCAGCTAGTAGTCTCTGCATCATCCTGTCATTTCTGTCTGGGCTATGGCACATGCAAAGCTGGTCAGTTTCAATTATAAGGCTTCATTTACCCAAGTCATGGCAAAGGATTAAAACATGGCTGTGCTGCCTGGCATCAAGAAAAAAAAAAAAATATGACAAAGTAAAGAGTTGATCCTTTGGTTTCTAGCACAAGGCTCTTACCCTTGTCTCATAAACAGCCCTGAGTATTGTCAGAAAATCTGAATAAGTAACTGAGAGCAGCAGATTTTACCAGTTTCTACCATTTTAATAAAGATATACTTTAAAAATAATCTAATTCAAATACCTCCAGAAGATATATTTATTCAATTATTAGTTCTAACTAATTATAGTCAGGAAACTAGGTAAGTAATGAAAGGACAGGTAATTCCACTGCACTAATAGTTCTGACACACAAAGAATTTTGTTTGTATTTTATTTAATCAGAAAAGTCTCCATTAAAAAAAATGATGTCTCTCCTTCTCCCTTCCTTTCACTCCACTCACTGCATGTAGCCATTCTCGTATTCCTCGGAAAATCCAGCAGACTATGAGAGAGCTAACACTGTGACTTTATTTGCAGAGGGGCAGGAAAAATGGTCAGCTAGTGTGACAATAATCTTAGACACAAAAGAAAAAGGAAGAAGCTTATAAAACACATCTGAAAAGGACCTCAGGTGGTCTATTCCCTGAGGCAAGATGAACATTAGCAATGAGGCCACTTAGACAGCTGGTACCAACTTTCATGCACAAGGTTGAGTACATCAAAAACGTGCAAAGATCTGGCTTTCTACTGGCATTTTTCTCACATCTAGGTCTAGGAACCCAGGTGAGCAGTTTTACAAAAAGTGGTTTCTTCCTAATACTATCCATCTTAAAATGCAACACATACGTGTAGAAGGTTGCTACCTCAAGTTTCCAGAAGACTTGGTGGCAGTACATTCCAAAAAGAGCCAAGGACAGGAACTGAAACAATATTGTCATCAGTACTGAGAAGATAAAGGTCACACACACAAAAAATAAAAAGTGATGAATTATGAGAGATGAGAAAGATTTCATCAATTTGCTTTGCAAAAAGAAACTTGACATGTACCTTGTTTGTAGTAGGTATGAAGTCTGTATGAGGAGAAAATATGAAGTACAAGAATATAACATAGGAGAGAAAGCAATGACAGAAAAACAATGTCTTATGACTGAGGTCAGCCAAGTGCAATTGAGAAAGAAGCTGTAGCTGCTCTGGTTTTAGCAACTGGAATAAAGCACCAAGGAATTCTCAACTCCTCATGCTTCCAGCTTCAAACTTTCCATCTTTCTAAAAGCTGCTTTCACCAAATAGAAGTTATTAGACTCAGTTCAAGGACAGCAGAATATGATACAATGAAATTCGATACAGCATGGTCTTATGCTTAAGACCTAATTGCTCAGCTTCCATTAAATTCTGTGGCTCTCAAACATAACATAAGGAATGGATAGCATTTAGCTTGAATGACTCCAAAGGAAACCAGATGCCACAGGCAGTATTGCTGGTAATCCTTTATGGTGCTAAAAGAGCTCCTACTACACATCATGCTCTCCTGGGATGTGCTGTCCTAAAGACTGGAATTTTATAAAACAGGGATCTTTGTCTATGTTGTAACTGACATTATTCCAATTATCTTGCCAAATTCCAAGTGTGAGTAAACACAGTCTTCACCTTTACACTCACAGCTTCTGCTAGAAAAGATTTCCTCACTTCTTGTCTTATGCAGCATTCTATGAGGAAATGCATATGTAAAACAGTGTAACTACAGTAGAAATTATGTTTTAAATTAGCATAAATCTATTCTGAGCAGGAGAGATATCATTCTGACCTCAAACTATTTTTGAAACACAAATATGCCCTCTAAATAGAAAGTCAAATGTTGAATTAAAGATAGTGGAAAGATTCCAATTAACTTTCCTGAGCACAGGATCAAACTTAAATGCAGGCCAGGTAGCCAATGAAGTGCTGTATGTGAGATATTTAGATTTTAGCTTTCTATTCAACTATTAACACTATCTGGAGATTTCCTTCACAACTGACTCGACACTGATAAAAAGCTGTCTCATGGATTTAAGGGCAGTCATCCATTGCTGTTTATGCATATTGTTTTACCCTTAAGTGGATTTTGTATGGATCACAGAAATACAAATAATACCTGATTAAACAAACTCAGAGAATGTGGAGTGGCAGTGGATAAAGACACAGTTGCAATCATATGCGACCTCAGCTGAGAAGGGGTACGACAGTAAGGATCAGAAACCCAGTGACTGCAACATGTCTAGGGTGAGGATCAACTTTGAGACCACTTGGAAATATGCTTATTTTCCACATCACACCAGTGAAACCCAGGTGTTGGGGGGAGGTAGAGAGGGATAAATTAATATGTCAGCATTTTGATTCATTCAGTTTCAAAGTTTCAAACACCACCCCCATGCTACTGTCCAAAACCAGAGTGGTTCTTGCTATTCTGTACTGAGAGAAAGGGGAGACCAGCAGAGAGAAATTTATCACAAATTCTAAATCTCACACAGCAGTATTTTAATAGTGTTCTTGATTGTTAATAACTCCCTTTACCAACTTTCAGCTCCCTCATTCTACGTCACCACTATTGTCTTTATGAGCGCATTAAGACAACTTTGTGGAAATAGGAAAGTTAAAGCTGGAGCTGCAGGCAGGTGAGAGTAGTCAGTGACATGTGCCTTTAAGGACAGCAGAGGAATTGATGTAACTTTTGGTTGCCTAAAAGCTTACATCACTGTAATGCTTTCCATGAAAGCAAGATGTGCTAAATTGCTACTCACCTACATCTGTTAGTACACTGGAGTAATTTTTCTCCACACCGAAACCACTGAGAGCTATGCCGGGCATGAGGTTCCAGAGCCAGAAACAATTCTCATTGATGTAGTTACAGCCAGGTGCCACAGACCAGCCCCCAGCATGATGATAACTGGCTTTGAATTTTTGGGATTCTTTTTTGTTATTACACATACAGTCTTCTACCCTGAGCTTCAACCCAAAGAGGAAATAACTGGCATACTCTTGCCAACGGTAGCCAATTTTTGAAAACGTGAATGAAAGAGATAAAGTGTTTTGAAGCTGTCTTCAATCATGGTGCTTGATCCAGTTGCTTGATACATTTCAAAGATCTGTAAAAAACATAATATAAAATGCTCCAGAATCTTCCCAGGCTAGACATTGCAATCAAAGGCAATTTCACAGAAAATAGAAATCTCAAGCAAGGAATTTCAGAGCTGCAGTACTCAGATTCCCTTCCCTTCTTATTTAGCTGCATAGAATTAACCTTTGTTCTCTTGAAACTCAGCACTGAAGTATGAAAATGTTCCTAACCACTGGTAGTATTGGTTTACAGAGCCACTTGCATTCTTTGAAAAAGAGAAAGTGATTCAGCAAATCCTTTGGGACAGCCTTTAATATTGTCTTCTGCATATTTCAGAGCTAGTTGAACTCAGGGCTGTCTACTTTTTCCCATCTTCAAACACTGGTAGTGAAACTCTACACCTAAGGGGAAGGAGAAAAAGGAAAGGACCATTTGCAAAGGACCAGATCGATGTGACCACCAAAGGAATGTTTCCTTTTCTGGAAGAACTGTCTTTCACAAGAGATTTTCTGTTCCTTTTCAAGTAATTTTTTAAGCATTATTATCATCATTAGAGTTAATGAATGTTCTGCATATTTGAATATGCACCATATTTATTAGTTTCTGTCTGAGGTTATCTTGAATTCTCTGAATTTGCTGTTACCTTTCATCTATTCATTATAAAAAGACAGATGCAGGTTTCTTATGTCTAGTATGGAGAGGAAAATCCTGAAGTTATTTCCTCAGAGCAAAGGATTCTTCATTCATGGGATAAAACACAGGCAGAAAAGTGTAAATTTTGTTCAGTCTGTCTCAAAAAATTGTAAAATCAGGTCACTAGAAACTATATTATCCTTATATTGAGATGTAAGCTCTTACTATTACTCTGGAGAAATTAAGTCATGAGATCTACACTGTTCCATCCCTCTATGTAAACATCCAAATATAGGGGCATAAATAATTTAAAATATTTCAAATGAATATTTAAATAAACGTTTACAAGGTTTGGCTTTGTTTTTTTTTTTTATACAAAACAAAGTACCAAAAAAGAACACAAACTCAATTTTCATCTGTGTATACATTAAAGATTAGCACACAGTATACTCCACCCTCATCTGGCTCACACACAAATCCCGTTATTAATCAAAGCCTTGAATCTCAGTTTACATTAGATGTAGCTAAAAACCAAGGTGGGGCTGCACATCTGGCCCTAGCCACATAGATCTTTCTTCTTGTTTTACTTTTCTACTTTGACAATTAAATAACAGTATATATTTTTCCTTCAATTTTCAATGTATTTTACTTTGTGCTTAAATGAACAAAAGGGGTTTGTGCAGTTAAGGTATGTTTGAGGAGAGCTTGTGTCCTGGTTTGAAGGAGAACAGAATGAATTCTGTTCAGTGATTTTACTTTTCAACTCAGTTCTCAGGCCACTCCCACAGAGTAGTTGTCAATGGGTCCGTATCCAAGTGGAGACCAGTGACAAGTGGAGTCCCTCAAGGATCAGTACTGGGAGCAGTCTTGTTTAACATCTTTGACAGTGACATGGACAGTGGCATTGAGGGCACCCTCAGCATGTTTGCCAATGACACCAAGTTGTGTGGGGCGGATGACACACTGGAGGGAAAGGATGCCATCCAGAGGGACCTTGACAGGCTGGAGAGGTGGGCCCATGCCAACCTCGTGAAGTTCAACAAGGCCAAATGCAAGGTACTCCATCTGGGTCAGAACAATTCCAAGCACCGATATAGGCTGGGCAGTGACTGGCTCGAGAGCAGCCCTGAAGAAAAGGACTTGGGGGTACTGGTGGAT
>JAAGNO010009567.1:2071-13549 GCA_033439905.1 Ceryle rudis | reverse complement strand
TTCACCATGAGGGTGGTGAGACACTGGAACAGGTTGCCCAGAGAGGTGGTGGAGGCCCCATCCTTGGAGATTTTTAAAACCGGGCTGGATGGGGCTCCAAGCAACCTGGTCTAGTGGGAGTTGTCCTTGCCATTGGTAGGGGGGTTGGAACTAAATGATCTTCAAGGTCCCTTCCAACGCTGACAATTCTATGATTCTATGATTCTTCTAACTAACTGCACTGTCTGAAGTTATCAGTGTGTTTTTGCAGACAGTGTCTGCTTCTAGCAGACACCATGTTGAGTTAGTAGCAAGGATTGGTATGCAGATCAAGACCACTGCTGGATCTTGTGTACCACATTTGGGGGTGCAGGAAAGTGAAAGGCTGCACCTGAAGGGAGAAGCGGACAGTTCAGGTGACCTTAAACTGACCAAAGGGGGATTCTATCCCATAGACATCATAGTCAGTATAAAGCTGAGGGATCATGAGGGTCTCACCACTCTTTGCCGACTTTGCCGGTTCTGCTCAGCTTGGCTCGGGTCCTCTTCCGGTTTCTTCCTCAGAGCATCTGTAGAGGACTCTGTCCGTTCTGCCTTCGATCCTGATCTGTGTGTTCCTGTATCTGGTACCAGAATCCAGCTCCTGAACACAGCTTTCATGTACTGCTGGGCCCAGTCTGGTACTCTCCTGGTACCTGCTCCACACCATCAGTGCTGACAGTGATGGAATTACCATCAGGAAGGTTGAGTTTGATACTGGGTTTGTATATATTTGTATATATTCCATTATTAATATTATTTTAATTTTCATTAAAGCTGTTCCAGTTTCTTTTTCTAATCGCTAAGTCTCTCTCCCTTATTCCCTTTCTCTTCCCCTTTGGGGAGACAGGGGGGTTAACAGAGAGCATCTGTTATAGGTTTAAGGGGCTGACCTGACCCTAAACCCTGACAGCTTGATATGTCATCAGTACCAAAGACCAGGCTTATAAATATCATGGCAAAGATGGCATCCTCCAGGCAATTGATGAGTCATAGTAGCTGGTTTGAATTAGAGTCATCTAGAGGAAGAGATCCTGGTTCCTTATAAAAGGGGATGTGAACAAAGTGAAGGAACTGGAATCCACCGACCTCCACAAATACCCATTTCTATGCAACACCAGAAAAGAAATCAAGAGTCATTCCCTGAAGCTACCAGCTGAGCATTAAAAATAATTAATTCCTGACTTTATTCTTCACAAAGAAACTGCAAATCTCAAAGAGGAAGGGAATTTCACAAGTATGAAATGGAGGTGTTGGCAGAGCAACCTTTCCAAAATTTGCCTACCACTGGAGAAAAAAAAAAAAAAATGCAAACTTAAAACTTTAGCTAGGAAGAAAAAGAACAAAATAAATTCTGCATATAAGGATCTTGGATTTTCATCCACTTACAATTATTCGTAACATTTAAAAAAATTCTCTGTGCCTATAATGCAGTCTGTCAGGTTGAGCATATGGCTGTTAGCATTATATTTTCATGTGCTCCCTAAGATTTCTAGGTGCCAAATAATAGGCATATATCCTTTCACTTTCCTCCGTTGCAGCTTTTTCCCCTACTCAACCAGAGAAGTGACTAGCACCGGGTCATAAATAGAAAGTGATGGAGTCTGAATGTTTCACAGAAAGCTGATTGGAAAAGGACCTTTTCCTTCTAACAATATTCATACCTCTGGGTAATTTGGAACAACACTTTTTTTTTTTTGGCATACCACATTAGACACTTTGGGTTTTATTATATTTTTCACTGAAACTAGAAACAGCTGCTGTCTGATGTCGGCTGGTACATGTGGTAGTAGTGTGGGTGGAGGAAGAGATTTCTTTTCCCTCACAAGAAGGACGCAACTATGGAAAGTATGAGGTTACGGAAAAGTGTTAGCAGGTGATTTAAAACATTTCTATGGTTTGTGTAGGATAGAGAACAGATCCAAATTGCCTCTGAATGATTGCAGTTGATGCATTTTTAAATACAAAGGCTTGATAACCACAAGAGCAATAGAATCTATTTTCTTTGAAAATATAACCCCCAGTGAACATTTGGGAAACATTTTTCTGGACTGTGACAGCCAATGCTTGCCCCTCTGCCATATTCCAAAGCCACTGTGTGGAATATGAGAATAAAAGCAGCAAGGGCCTAGCTGTCCATCAGTCCTTTGTAATTATACCTCTGGCTTTTTCATTTCATTTCTCAAAGAAGGAATATTTTTGGAAGTGCCACTTAGTTATTTTGAAGTATTTTTGAGCACTGTACCACAACACAAGCTTTCCCTGAGTTAGTTAATCCTATATAATGTTACTTCAGAAGCTCCCTGAGAATCATAAATAGAAGTTTACCAATCTAAGAGGGAGCAAGCAACATGCCTTCCAAACACCTACTCATCGGTTCCTGTGTCCGCATGCTGAAGTACACAGCCCCAGCTATTCAGTCTGAGACTTTACAGTACCTGTGCAGTCATGTGGCTGTGGAGACACATGCCACAGCAGTTGGTAAAGACATGGCACGGAAATGTGAGCAAGGAGCAAATGCTGACTCTTTCTTCTGCTAACAGAAGCTCTAAGTGACAGGCCCAGAAACACCAAAGAAAATGGTGGCGTTTTTTTCACACAATATAATTATAATGTGGAACTGTTGGTTGTTGGAAATCTAACATGAATTCAAATCTGACCAAATTAATGAAAGAAAAAGATATCAAGGGGCTTCAAATACAAAGACTCCATCCACAACTGAGGAAGTTTGTAAGCCACCAGGTGTTGGGGGATAGAAGAGCTTTTAGGGGAAGCATGGTTACCTTTATTTCTTATACTTTTCACTGTACATCTGCTTTCAGCTACTGTCAGAGACAGGATACAGGATTCCGTTGAGCCTTTGCTTGGACTCACTATGTACATCCCTATGGTCTTATGTCATTTAACTTAGACACAGGACCTGGAAAGGTCTTTGAAAGGTCTTTGTAAACCAACATAGAAATGGGCCACTGGGACATCTGTTCTAATAACACCTAAGACCTTAAAGTTTTAAACATCATTTAAAGAAGGAAGGATATTAGGCATGAGAGAGCTGGTGGGTACTCTTTCTTTCTTTGCCTTTGGAGGGATAGGCTGTCTGTTATTTTCTCCTTGCCACTTCTGCATGTGCCTTGGCAAGCAGACCTTAGCCTGTTTTTTGCAAGGTAGCCTTGCAGGGCAGACTAGGCTGTGACATTTTCTTGCCAATTAGAGCCAAATTTTACAAGCATTGAGGCATAGGAAATTTAGAGCTTCTGTAGAAGTCTCAGCATGTTTTTTCTTGACGTTTCTTGTCTTTTGCTGAGTCTTTGTCCAACTGTTCAGATAGCCTAGGTCTATATCACAGTCTCAGAACATGTGGTTTCAGAGCATTGCAAGTGGATCAAAACACATTGCCTTCAGTATGACTCCTGGATGTTTTACAAGGCACCACAGACATGGGGGTGCTGGTCTCTGGGTTGAATTTGAGAACCCATAATATTTCTTTGTCTTGAACAACAATAAAAGTCTGACTCCTGATGGGACTGGCATTGTGTCTGGAAGGCTATTATATGTCCTATATGATCTGATAAATTCCCATTAGGGACTTAGCCCTTAGGGACTTCTGCTATGGTCCTTCTCTGAAGACATTCACAAAAGCCTTGAAATGGGCTGACGCCCTGGGTGCAGCTGAGTTCAGCTGGGATCACCCCAGGCTTGTGACCTTTCTCTGAAAGAGGAACCCCTGTTTCAGTGCCAGGAGATAACGTAAGGTGGCCAGGGACACGTGGCTCTGCACAAGCCTCCAGGCAGGCACGCACCACTAGGTGGGCTGTGAAATATAGGTTGTAGCCCAAAACCCCAAGCCTTGGGGAAACAACATGGACGACTGCAGAAACCCAGCCCCTGGCCAACCTTCCTTCCTGCATTTTGCCAAGGGCTGTGGAAAGCACAATGCAGGCTGTTCACTTTGTGTAGAGCTACACAGTGTGTCTGTGAGGTCTGTGGGAAGTAAGCAAACAGCACCTCCATGAGCCCTTTATAAAACCTGGGTGATTGTACAGCCCCAGTTCAACAGATACACATCTCACAATTATTTGTATATATATTCTAGTTAGTTTTCCCTTAAGGAAAAGAAATCTTTAATCTGTAACCTATAATTTCTTATGTTGAGCTCTCCTGAACTGAATATACAACTGTACACCAGTGACTAAAGACTAAGTAGAAACTACTTTTCAGGATTTGGCCCATGGTGATTTTAAGAAGTCACACCTGGGCTGGGACTTTGGGTGCCAGGATTTTATCCTGGAGAAAATTTTTACAGCCAAGTTTGAAACCCCTGAAAATGAGAAGAGAGGGGAATGTTATAATGGAAAGGCTGGCGTAACTTCAACTACTGTAGAGCAGCCCAAGAAGTTGATGAGGCTGAGAGTTAGAAGCAAATCTGCCAACTTTCACTCTCTTCAAATAAGGTAAGTCATGCTAAAACGTTTGACTGCTTTAAAAAAAAACAACAAAAAAAAAAGTTGCCTTCACCTCTTCAGAAAGCTGCCAGTTATAAAAAAAACCCCAAAACCAACAACAACAATAACAAAAAAACCCAGTAAAAAATAATGCAAATACACTTTCAATCAAACTCTGTTTTGTTTTCTTTTTGCCACATGACTTCTCTGCTCAGTAAAATGGGATGTGGGAAACTACCTTTAAAACAAATTTGACTATTCCTGGCTTGAAATTCAGTCTCTACCTATCCAGAAAAAAGCAGTATAGTCTGGGCCATTCCCCAACAATAGAGTGGCGGCAGGCTAAATATAACCACACATACAGTCCCAGAACTGGCATCTAACACCAGGGGCTTACAATAACACTGGAGCTGCTGCTGCTCCAGCAACAGCTGAGGCAAGGGGAGGGAAAGCTCTGTTTGTTTTTCAGCTGGGACCTCATTCTTCACTCAGCTGTTTGCTATTAGGGCTGGTGCAGTAGCAGTGAGAAATTCATTGCTGCTTGCTCTCTGAATCCTAACACAGTAACAGCACAGACTCTACTAGCCAAATCCACAAAGGATCAAGGGAAGGGGAAAAAGAAACCAACAAGCTTTTGACTGCTTGCCATCTTACTTTTATAGCACCTTTCATCCCCAAGGAACCTATTTACTGGGGGTCAGACTCTGCCCCATTCCTGCTGAGGTGCGTGTTAGTGTGTGCTGGAAGCAGCACAAGGAATTTCCTCTAGCCCTGCTCCTCCACCCTGCTGGTGCAACCTGTGTGATTGGGAGGTATTCCCATCAGCACAAGGGCTGCGATGTCCCTCCAGCTGTCACCTGCACTGTGTCTCCTGCCAGATCCCCTCCCTGTCTGGCAGGAGAGATGAGGGACAAAGTAGAGTCAAATGATGGGGAAACAGGACTGTTCCCAGTATGGACTTGCAGCTCTCTGCTCCCTAAAAGTACACAAAATCAAGCACTAACTCAGTTAAACTCATCCTGATGCTCTGACAGCTATTAGACCCAATTCTGTTGGCATTGACAAAAGTGTAAATTGAAGTGAATTATACGGTAAATATTTTCTGATATCTTACTTTGGAGGAAACAAAAGGAGAATTGGACTCATCTTATCAGCACATCTCTATTTAAATCAGTGGAGTCACAAACACACCCCAGCTCTCCCGGTAAGTACTCAGCCCAGCTGATTTATAGTGGAGTATAAAGACTTCATGAGGGTGGCACAGGCTGGGTGAAAAACAAAGACTTTTTTGGTTTTCCCCACTCCAGATCAGTACAGCCACTCCAGATCATTTTCTACTTGGGAAAACTAAAATTGCTTTCTGGGACTCTGCTTTTATACAGTAGGTAAGTGCTACTAAACCAAATTGCTGCATTTCAGAAGAGGCTTTCCTGCTGCTGCAGAGAGCAGAGCTTTCAGCTTCTCACAGAGGAGAGCTCTGGAGGAGGAGCCTTGGCTTGGGGTCCCTGGGTACAAAGGGTGATTTCTGCTAGTCCTGCTCTAAAACACTGCAGCTGAATGACGGCTGCTGGATGCAGACATGGCTGAGAGTTCGTGCGTAGAAGCTGGTCACAGCAGTGGAGCTGATTTGCTTTCATTCTTCTGCAGCTTATTTATGTTTGCAAATAAAAATGGTATGTAAGAACACAGGAATTTTTCTGCCAGTATAGCTGCTTTCCCTTCTGGGGACTCTGTGCTGTCTGGCTTGTGAGCTAAGCGATAAGATTCCCAGGACTGGGAGTTTTGTTTTGCATTTCATTGCCTCCTTGTCCTGTTGACATAATGATCTCATATGCAAAAACAAATCACCCCCTGACCTCAGCATAACAAATTGAATGTGATACTTGACACGTGGACTCTGAGACTGTCTGTCTGCTTTCTCCTGATGCCCTAGAGTAAAAAGGGTCTGTTTCCTGCTATCTGCAGCCTGCAAACTCCAGTACAGTTGGGGCTATTGCCAACTGTCACCTGTGAGCCTATCCCTCCCAGCCATGCTTTCTGATTACACTGAATGAGTCAAGTACATCCCCAAAGGCTGACAAACTAGACACAAAGGAATACTCGAGTACATGCAAACAAAAAAATCAGGCAGCAAATGATTCCCTTTATACAGAGAAAATCTGCATTACTCATTAAGAAGCATATCCATCCCTAGATCTGTGTCAGTATACGTAACCAGGGTTGACTGCAAATGACACATGTGCAACACAAGCAGTATGGACAGAAATGTCTTGATATTCAACACGCTTGGGAAAGAACCCCAGGTGCTTTGCCCCATCACCTTAGATCAGGTCTTCTGCTTACACCAAAACTCAAACTCCCTGCTATGTCAAACTGTGCATGCTATGTGTTGGTTTGCATCCTAGCCCAGATCTGGATGGGTCTAGCTGCCTCGGCTGGTGGGGAACAGCTTCATCTTGAGCCTTTTTCTCACAAGCAGGAGGGCCAGTGCCTCTTTCAGTGGTATAAAAGAGGCAGCAAAAAAAAGAAAGACTTACAATGTGGAAGCATCAGCGAGTCACCCCACAGGAGCTGTTCCCTTTTGTTTCTAACCCATAGCACATCATGTTTGCTTCTGTTTTGTAAGTATCAGGTAGACATGTAGTTGTTCAGGGCTGGCTGTTCTCAGGAGCATACCCAGTACATACAGGATAACTAGTACACCAGTTGAAAACATGAGGTGTTGATCTGATTTTTGATAATGTCTGCAGACCATTTGCAATGGATACCTGAAAAGTAATTAAGAAATAAATTTAAAAAAAAAAAAGTCATTAAGAAATTAAAGCTTACACTACATTGCATTGGCTATCAGGGACACTACTTACACCAGAAAACTTCAGTAGCACATCTGCTGAAGGACCAGAAACCACTGCTGTACAGGGCTGCACTTCCAACCCAGTGCCAGTCTTGAGCTGCGCCTAACCCATGTAGCTACTTAACTGAACAGACTAGTGTCAGCCTGGATTGTGACACCCTTATTCACTTTAAAGAAAGAAGCAACTTGTCCAGTGAGAAAGGAACAGAAGAGAGACCACAAACCATGTGACACTGTATATAGCATTATTACAATAACAAAATGAATAAGAGCCCTAGCTAATCAGTGATTCCGTCACTATCGGAAGCAGTTACATTTGAATCTCTGCTAACAAGCCCAGTGTGCATTTGCCAACTATGTGGAGTTCAGAGCATTTGATACTCTTTTAGTGTCAATACCTGTCCTGTGTGACTTTTTGGCATGAAACTCTGAAAACTCTCAAGATGGTCAGCTGACTCAGGGCTTTCTTCTTCAAGAGTTACTCACCTCTATTTTTGCCTTGGACACCTGAATTGCTCCATACTGAATTAGCTTTTCAATAGACTTTTATTCCAACAGTCAAAGTATCCATTTCACCTCTGAGAAATAACCGGAGCTTACTGTGCTAAGGCACATCTGGTATGAACCTCATTAATCTCGAAGCAGTATGGTATATGCCTAGCACAATTTTGGCACTGTGAAAGAAGGAAATAAGAATGTTCCTTCAGAAGCTGTGAACACCTGGTATTCTACACACATTGCTATAGAAAACGTAGCCTGCCTTAGCAGTACACTTATAGACAGAGCATCATGGCAGCCATCCTGACTTATTTTGTGGGGAAAAAAAAGTATTTCTCCATCTGCTAGTTGATGTGTCTTCACTGGTCCTCAGTTGGTTCCGCATGGTATCTACAAGTTCACTGTCTTCCATGAAGGCTCTGCCTGGGTTACAAATTACTCAGCCCATGAAATCAGCTGCAGACATTGAAAAAGGATTAATATCAAATATATGAAGACTTCACAGGACCTCCAAGGACACATTCACTGAATTTTCTTTCAGCAGCTTCTGTAACTAACACAATCATATACTAACATTACTCATTTGTTCACTCCATGACGAAAATCAGATCTTGTCTTTATCCTTCCACTACTATATTTGGTGTGGTAAAAAGTAGCTTCCACCTTGTTAGAATATGAAAAACAGAGAAAGGAAATGCCTTTGTAAACATTTGGAGCTATCACTGTCTTTACTAGAGAGAAAGAGCAAAATCTTTGTTCTTAAAAACACTGCTTGAATCTTTTAATTTCCTCAAAACCGTTAACTGATTAATTCCTTTGAAGGCCTTTATGTTGGTGGTCATCACCTCTAGTTTAGACCTGAGCAAGTGAAGGTAGGTACCCAGTCACGTCTGAGCTGGTCACCTCAGCTTTGTCCCCGTAGTCTATTTCCTCCTTTTATTCCCTGTTTGACTATGCACAAGTTGGATACAACCCTAAATCATGGTGACAGTGATTTTTTTCACTGTTTTGGAGGCAGACAAACATCAGGGTTCAGTTGTGCCATCTAACTATATCTTACAATCCAAGAGTGCCATTTAAACTTATAGTAGTACTGTGTGTGAGTAAGGATAGCACAGTGTGATTTAAAGTTTATGTTAAGGAACATGCTAAATTCTTGAACTCCAAGCATGTGATTATATGAAATAGTCCCTTACTCACTGATCTCAATGGGATGAGTCAAGGATAAAGATACTATGAATAAAGCTGTCAGGAAAAAAAATCCAGTTACATGTCACTAAATTTTAAAGAAGAGACACCTACTATTCTGATGACATTACCTATGGCAATGCTGCACATGCTTGTCTGTTCTTAGCACTCAGCTGCTGTTCAGTATATGAGAAAATACTGTATTGCCGGTTTTGCAGTGCAATTTATTCCTCCAGTGACCATATGCATATATCTGAAACAGCAATATTGTCAAGAAGACAGAGCTATGCTTTGGGAATCTGGCAATAGTGTTCTAGTTCAAGTGCCTGAGCTAGGGAGGTTTATCTGTTTTCTGATTGATTGTCTGTCTTCAAGAATAGGAGCACTCAATACAAGTAATACTGGTTACATCAGTTAAAATAAAAGTGCTGCAGGACTGGTTTAGCCCTTAAGGGGAAATCAAGCTGCAATCCTTCCAAAATGTACAATTATTTTGTAGGAACAACATTACATCAAATAATGTTAGAAAATGTATTATCCATGGAGAAATAAAAAGTAAAAATGATAATTTAACCTATATTTTTGATTATGTTAATGACTTTCTACAACAACCAAAAGAAACAACTCCAGAGCAGGCCTGTCTGCATCACTCTGAGACTCTCTCTCAATTGTTCCTTACCTCAGGCATCTACTTCTCTGGCCACCATAGACCAGGTCCGGCAATGTTTTGGCTACCACACCAAAACAGCTGATATAGCTTTAACATATAGCCATGTCTTGGCATCAGACAGTTTACACAGCTTTAGTATGGACCTGCTTACTCTAAGCTTGGTACACACCGGGAAGCAGAGGGTAATTTCATTGCTCTTGAGGGAAAACAGCCACATGCTGTTCCTGCTCTGACAGGCAACTTTACCAACTTCTAGCTTTTTCTTCTGAGTCAATGAACTTTTCTTGCATTTCACAAATGCTGGTGTTTATTTGAAGCCTTAGAGACAAGGATGGTATGAATTTATTTTTCCCACAAAGTTTCTCTCCCTTATAGACGCAGACCAAAACTGAAGGATTTGACATAGTTAGAACTTAAATTCCAAAAAACAAAAGGACAATAAAGCTTATTTGAAGCTCAATGTTTTTAGGACAGTCACATTATTTTTGGGAAGCTTAACTTAACCCAAGGAGAGGGAGGACATTTGCATGTTTGTGATTGGAGATCATAAAGCAATGGTCTACAGCAGAGCAACACAAAGCATGGTACTGCTCCTTTCTGCCCCAGGGCTCCCACAGCAGCACACCGACCACACACAGCCCAGACAGTTCTTGTCAGGGGCCAACAAACAACAGTCCAGCAGCAAGACTTCCCTCTGCCTTCAGCTGCTAGATCAGAAAGAGAGAAACAAGAAGGAACCACTTCCTTTGCTTAGCAACAGTTTACTGGTGGACTTGGCAATGCTAGGTTAATGGTTGGACTTGATCTTAAAGGTCTTGTCTAACATAAATGATTCTGTGATTCTACTGTGACTTTCTACTGAAGAAAACAACTGCAATGCCTACAGAGATAGGAACAATGCTTAGGGAACCAGCACAGACTCCCCAAGCCAGGTAAGCTTCTCAGTAATGTGGTACACAGTATGTGACAAAAGTCTTTATTAGTGCAGTATGTTAATTTACAACATTATTAAGTCTAAAGGTCATCTGAAGTCTCTGGTTCCTGGTGCTTTAGTGACTATAGAACTGAAGGGAAACAACCTTGGTTAAACCAGCTATCCTTCTGGAATAAAAAAGCTGCTGTTAGCTTTACTGTAGCAATAGGCAAAGTTAATTTACTGTCTTCCTTCCTCCAGGGCACTGTCTGCTAGAGAGCACATCTGAGAGGGTCCCTAAGCAGTGCTGCTATGTGAGGAATCCCAGCCAGTAGGAAAAAACAGGACACAGAAAGTGCTTTATTCCAGGGCAACACCCACCTCATTCCTAGTGCTGGAGAAACCACCTCCTCTGCCTGAAACCAGCCAGGCTCACAGGCCATGTTGATGCAGGTCATTTCATGTGATGTTAGTTCACAATATAAACTCCCCCAGATCACCATTAAATATTGGTTGCTTTATATAGTACTGTGTCTGTTCGTAACTGAGAATGGCAGTGGGTTCACATCCGTGGAGACAAAATATGACCTTGCTGTGGAGAGCAGGAGTATTATTGAAATGCAGCTTTGTGTAGCAGCTTTGAGGAATACTGACCGATGCACAAGATGATCAAGCCACCAAGGAAGCAGCTGATGCTTGTTCCTTGGTCTGCAACAAGGATCAATGAGAAAAAAAAATCAAGCTCTTGTCAGTGTACCCCTTGTTCCCCCATTTAGATACTGAGGAGCTTCAAAGGTTTTTCTCACCTGTTCAGGACTCAAGCAGATGCTGCAAAACCAGTCCCATCGGTTGTGTGTTTGGAGGTGGAAGTACTTTGTGTTTCCTTTTAGTCCCA
>JAAGNO010009564.1:0-10197 GCA_033439905.1 Ceryle rudis | reverse complement strand
CTCTCCCCCCCTCTCCTCTCCTCTCCTCTCCTCTCCTCTCCTCTCCTCTCCTCTCCTCTCCTCTCCTCTCCTCTCCTTCCCTTGTGTTTCTCCACAAGAATACATGCTATATCCTTCTCTGATGGAATTATTCTAATGCAGGGACATGAAGACAACAGGTCTGAGTCTGTGTGGCAAATCTTACCTTGGTTTGAGAGTGAATTTACCTTCAGGTTTTGTTTTCCCCACGGAGGACAGCCGGGTGCAGTCATTAAGTTCTATATGACAGAATTTTGCAGAAGTTCTGTCACTGGAGGTTTGATGGTCATGGTGTGGTCAACGGATATGAAAGAGATAGAAGATCCACCACACATATATGGACCATGTCAATACACTGAGATGCAAACATACCAGATATCAGCATCCAGGTCATTTCTGCTCTTTGAAATTTGGAAATGAGACTGGATTTTAATTTCCAAATGCCAGTCACACAAAGACATGGCCATTTAGTAAAATGGCAGAAGACAATCCCATTGAGAATAAACTGGAATTTATAAAAGAAAGGGATGATAAAATAATTGAAACCATAAATCAACAAATAAACAAAATGAACCAGAAAGAGAAGCTCAGGATTATTTTTTTCTGTTGAGAATGGTTGTAAGCAGTGCATTTTTCACAGTTCTGTGTCGATATTTGAGCAGCAGAGACTGAAAGAAGAATGTAGGTTGATTTTGGAGAGGCATTAGCATAGTGAATCAATTATTGAGGAATCTTTTATAATACTAGTGAGTGCTTTTTCCATCCTCAAAATACAAAAGTGCTCAGTGCAAGTAAGAAAAAACCCCAGCATTTTAAGAAGCTCACAATGGAATTTTAAACTGTGGTGCCCCGGATCTATCACTTGATCTTGCAGTTCACATCCCTGTTGAATACATCCATAAAATCCTTGAATAACTTCTGTTAATAAGACAATATTCTTCTTTTATACTCTATGATTCACTTTTTACCCCTGAAATGAGCATCAGGGAACCATGCTTCTTGTTCTTAACTGTTTTTAGCTCACACTTCAAAGTCATGTCAGGTACAAGCCATCCTATTATCTTTCCCTGGTTCCAGAGTAATTGTATCTCATACTTCAATCTGTGTTTAACAGCATATCACAGATGAACTTGTAAATGTAAAACAGAGTGTCCTTCTACTATTACAATTATTCTTTCAGCATTGATGGGTAAGGGCATTCAAGATGCTGAACTGGCAAGCAGATTCAGTACAGATCTTGATCGCAAACCACAGAAATCTAAAGCTACTCATTTCTCATAGCATTTGATCTCTGCACCACACACACACACAAATTAGGCTGATGATGTCTACAGTATACAGAAGATCCATGTAAGCTCCAGGAGCTAGTGTCTTCAGCAACATAAGGGCCAGCCAAACATCCTAGGATTATACTACTGTGGTAGAAGGGCAACAGAGTGTCAAATAATCAATTCACAGAGAAATAATCAAATTAAAGAGATTTACATAATGCCATTAATGTACTCTGTGGTAGAGACAAGACATTCTACATGGTTGGACCAGATGATCCTTGAGTTCCCTTCTAACCTGGTATTCAATGATTCTGTGATACTTTACACACTCCAGACGCAGGAGAACCATAAAACTGCCTTAGTTTTTCCAGGAAGTTTTTTTTTTTAACCATATTTTATGACACAGTTTATTGCCTTGCATATGTTCCTTGATATTTACCTGATCTGCTTCTGTATAAGTCAGTGTTTTTCATGGCCATTTTCTTTGGAGAGTCTTGCACTCTGTGTTACATTTTTTCTCCCTCACTACTTTCTTTAAAGAAGGAGATTGTGTGACAGCCCTCTCTTTAGTACTATTTGTTCTCCAAATAAGAGGGGTTTTTTTGTTGTTGTTGTTGTTGGTTGTTTTGGGTTTGTTTTGTTTGTTTTGTTTTGTTTTTAAAAAAGCATACTGCACAGCTGTTGACAAGAAGGTTTCTTGGAGTCTATCCTATAAATGACTGAACACTATTGGCACTCACCATACAATAGTATTTGTCTGTTCTTACGTTATTGAAATACCTCTTTTTAGTATCAACAGCATCTCTTCTTCAATTCTAACGTCTTCTCCGATCATTTGTAAAGTCATTGAGATTAAGCAAGACTCAAATGGAGCTTGACAGGGCAGCAGCACCATGGCAAACATACACATTGGAAGTGCTTTGATACTCTGAGACCTCAGTGTTACCTGCACTACATCCATCGCCCAGCAAACCCAGCCTAGACTGCATGTTTATTCATGTTTTTTGCTTTCCTTTTAGATCCCAGAGTGTCGTCTTTTTCAAGAAAAATCAGAAGAAGAAAAAAAAGTAGTAGCGTATTGAGATGTAGTATGTAGCACCTGGAGATGACTGAAACACCTCAGCTTCTGGACTTCAAAGACTGGGAGTTTGGTCTTTGGCACACTTCTAGACATCCCTATTTTCACATCACTACAGTTAATCTTTTCAGGAATATGCAGAGGTAAATGGGGAATAATTCTGCAGAGACATCAACCAAGCCACAGCAAATGTCTATTGGCAGAAACACACCAAATTCACCTAAGTGAAGACTTTCAATAATGTTTGAAGATACTTATTGCTTGCTCAGATTCAGATCTGAAGCGAATGAAAGATTATGAAGTTATGACATCAGGGCTTTGGCCCTGATAGGTCACTTGAGAAGTGGTCCCTCCTTCACATTGACAGTCCTGATGCAGATCCTGCTGAAATTCATGGAGATATTTCCAAGCAATTTACACTTGTGGCAGACTCAAGAGGTCCTTGTTACAGACAGGTCAGCACTTGGCAATAGTGTGAATACTCCTGGGCTAGTATGCAAGGATTCCTGTTTTTCCTGACACTGTATTGAAACCTTTTCCCTGCTGTATTCCTTGCCTCTAGGATTTTCTAAGCCCCAATGGATAGAGTCACCATCTATAATAATGTGCAGACACTTGTCTACATCACCATCTACATTTAAAGGTTCACGTGGATGTCATGGCCTTCACTGGATACACAAGTAGCATGAAAGTCCATGTGCTTTACAGTGTGGTAGAAATGATGCCAGTAGGTCTGTGAGGCTTGTCCATGACAGTATCATCCTCTAAAATGCCTGTGTAGGTTCTGATGGACATGTGTGCCCACGCATGTTAGAAGATGCTGTTAGAAAGCTTCATTCTTGAATAGAGCTGCACAAAGAGCTTCTGCCTGTTTATTTTATTCTGTCCAGAGATCTGAGGCTGAAGTCCTAGGTAACTGCAGTTCATTACACAATCTGTTTTGGCCTCAAGCACAGCTGATATTGTCATCTTGCTTGTTTCTCTTGACCAGGTGGTGTCCTCCAGGTGGTACATTACATCCAACATACAAAGCTCATCACCTTTTATGAGATCCGGTGTGAAGATAGGCTCTGAGGGGGGTAGGTTTGGTTGTTGTACAAGTGTTTAAAACAACCTTCCTTCCATAGCGTTTTATGATGTTTTTTACATTGATTCAAAAATATATTTGCTGTTGTTAAAACTGAGGATAAATTTTGTGTCTGGGAACATTCTTAGTGCTTTTGACACCTTGCTACACTGATGAGATTTCTTGAATTCGATGTAGGTCCACCCTTCTCCGCAGCTGTCAAGAACACCTATAAAGAGAAGATATAAATAAAACAATTGACTGACAGAAGAATATTTGTTTGGGATTGGTAGCAATGACTTGGCTGAGGTGATCGGTTGTTTGCTGACACGTCCTCCTATCTACATGAGCAGCTATTTCCTTTAACTCACCTTGGACTGTGGCAACTGAAGCACTCCTATATATTAAGTAGCAAGACTGTGTGCAGCTATTTCTTTTTAAGTAAGAGTTAGACTCAATGACCTTAATAGAAAACTGCCAACAAAAGCACAAAAAAGTTTAATTGAATTAAGTCTAAATAATATGATCTTGAAGTTTTAACACACGCTTATCTATTGACATTGTCTTGCAGTGAGAATAAAAGAACAAAGTCCTTGTTCTGCTCTTCTGCAGAGCAGGCAAATTTATAATATACAGTAGAAAGAGTCTGAAAGGCAAAGTCTTCATACAATCTTTTATCCAATATTAGAAAGTGAACATCAAAGGTACTGCAATGTGGAAACACTCATATTACAGGGAGTTTGGTGTCTAACATGGTAGCACACAAGGCACATGTTCTTTATTTCACATATGACAGTCAAATGATGTAATAATAAGGGAATCATAGAATCATCTGGTTTGGAAAAGACCTTTAAGATTATTCAGTCCAACCATTGACCTAACTCTACCAAGTCCACTGATAAATCATGTCCTTCAGTGCTATATGTGTCTTTTATATGTCTATAATATGTTTATATTTTACGTCTATATATGACTTTTAAACTTGTCCAGGGATGGCGATTCAACCACTTCCCTGGACAGTCATCGAAAGGGACTGACAACCCTTTTGGGGAAGAAATTGTTCCTCATGTCCAGTCTAAACCTCCCATGGCACAACTTGAGGACGCTTCCTCTTCTAACAATTGTTACTTGGGAGAAGAGACTGATCCCCACCTCACTCCAACCTCCTTCCAGGTAGTTGTAGAGAGTGAGAAGGTCTCCCCTGAGCATCCTCTTCAGACTAAATATCCCCAGTTCCCTCAGATGCTCCTCACAAGACTTGTGCTTGCTGCTCAGAAGCCACTAAAACATCAGTATGTTATCAACACTGTTTTCAACATAAATGCAAAACATAGCACAAAGCAAGCTACTATGAATAAAATTAACTCTATCCCTGCCAAAAACCAGGACAGCTGTAGATCTGAAGAGGTTCTTCAAAGGATTTTTTTTGCTTGTAAGATGGCAGTTGGGTTCAAGCCATCCTTTGGGGCTCCATGAACAATCAGAAAAGATTCCTGTTGCAGATTAATAAAAAGATATAGTACAACAGGCTCAGGAAATAAAAATGGTTGGAGGGTTGAATAAAATTGAGTATGTATCATGTCTGCTTGCTCTGTTCTTACCCTTTCCCAGACATCTGGATTGGACTGATGTTGGAGACAGGTTGCCCATGTTTGGCCTGGACCAGTTCCTCTGCCCTTATGTCCTTGTGACTCCAACCCAGGCTGATAGAAGCACACCTATGTGAATATTGTTCCCCTGATGAGGCAGTTGAAACTTATCCTTTTTTTGATTATTATTTTCAGTAGCAATTGCTGGGAGCTGCTATTTGTTAACACACATATTCCCCCATGCCATTGCTTCAGAGATGAGGAAGATGGAAATCAAATAATAAAAGTTAACATGCAGGGATTATTGCAGTCCTTATAAGGACTTGGGGGAAATTATTATGCAAACAGATGGTACTCTGAAAAAATGTTAAAACTACCTCGGATTAGTTTGTCTGGATGATGAAAAGAATTGATATTAAAGGAATAGAGAGTTATAATGATGTTGAGAGAGATGAAGCAATTTTTTAAAATTCCTCATGGAGCTGCAGCATTCCCAACTTCTTCTTTCTGCTTTCTGTTCTGCTTTCTTTTTCATTTGAGATCTCAGACTCCACTAATAATGGAAAAATTGCCTAAGTGTTATTAGACAATGGGGATCTCAGCTATCAGAACAGGGTCTGCTTACTCCCCATCTGTAATTTCAGCCCTTAGGTTTTGCATGGATTTTGCTCTCTGTGCTTCTCTAAATCAGCTTTCCACTTGCCTGTTTTCTTGTATATGGCTTGAGTAGTTATCTCTAACATCCTCTGGTGGTATCTGTCTATCAGGCTAAAACCATTTGCAGCAGCTCATGGGTGTGATGTCAAAGGGTAGTCCCTGGTTTCAGCTGTAATCCTTCATCTCCTACTTCCATTTTTCATATCTTCAACAGGGAAAACAGAATGGAGGACAGAGCTCTCCTCCCACTGCTAAGGATGTACTAGGGATGGGACACTCAAGGTACAGGGAAATCATCTGGCCAGAGGGTTTCCCCTCATGCTGATCTAGTGGTATAAAATCAGAAGGAAAAAATAAAGGAAAATCTGTTCCCACTCAGGTTATAACAGGATTAATATCAAATAGATGTGTTTGACCTATTTCATGGACAGTATTGTCTTACCTGTACAAACTGGAGGAGGAATGAAGGCCAAAGTCTCAGTAACTACAAGAAACATCAAGGTTTCTTAGCATTAAACCCAAACCCCATAGGAGTGGTTTTTGCTGAGTTGGCTCAGTCAGGCATAATCCTTTAACCTTATTGAATTTTCTCTCTTGCTGGATGCTGCTGCTGAACTTACTTTCCTTCCATGTAACCTTCATTTTATTTTTCTTCTTTTCTATGCCTTCTGGCTGAGCTCACTGCCTTGACTCATGCCATAACACTATCAGCTTGAAAGAAGAAGATTCAAATACACCTCTCTGCATCTATATGTGCACATCTTTCCCACCACCAGACATCATAGATGATTACTTTCATGGGCAAAGAATGTCCACCTCTAATCAATTTCCACCGAATTAATTTCTACAGGTGTTGCACTATTACCAGGAAAGGAGATGAACAAACGGAACAAAGATGGACAGAAAATCTCAGGACACCAGTGTCTTGCTGCAAGAGGCAAACATAATTAATTGTAGTGGTTTAATTTCTGCACCTTCTGCTTGTTCCCATGTCAAAGACCAGGTGCCTTAACTGGCATGTTAATTAGTTCTGTGTTAGCAAATGGAGACTCCACAATTGTTAAAGGCATAAAATTGTAAATGCAAAATGCTGCTGCCCTGGGCTAGCTGACAATTACCTGCCATATTTGAACAGATCTATCAGTAATACAGAGATCTGATGAGAATAAATATTATGGGGTCCAGGACTGACTTGGTCCTTTGGGTTCATGCCATAACTCATTAGTCATGATCTGATGTTATCTCAGAGCATGAGGCGGGGGACTTTCCCATCACCGACCTGTCATTGATTTAACTTACGTCTGTTTCCCAAATCCATGTAGACTGGGTGGGAGTGGAGGAAGCATGACCAATGCGTGTTCATAAGAAGATTTGCTTGTTTTTTAATTAGACTCCATGATCTGTCCCAGTTGATGGATTCACTTAATTTCCCACTGAATCTCCTCTCACACTGGAGGGGCCATTCACAACAGCATTCTTTCCTAGTGCAAGCAAATGAAACAAAAAATTGTTTGAGATGACATTCATCAGCTGATTTTTACTGTAATTCAAGAGAAGTGTACACCGGACAAAACCAAGAGCACCTACTACTATGTTAAAATACATATTCCTCAAGTATGGGTTTAATTAGCAAAGCGGAACTGGCATACATGGTAGGAAAAAGGAATCTTCACCAGCTCCCAAGTTTATGGGTAGAGTAAAATAAACTGAGAATCTTATTCACACTTTTTAATATCTCTGCTTCTCATGCAACTCCCTGATCATTCTTCAAATAAAAATATAATTGCAAAGGAGCAACTTCTTTCTATTTTCATACTGAAGATGGAATAAAAGCCATAGAAGTTTTAAGGCACCCTATGCTGAGACCCTACAGGGTTTTTCATGGCGAACTGTCCCATCAGTATGGAAATGAAAACTTCAAATTCATTTTGTTTTCACAATGGGAAAAAGTCAGTCTCATGGCATTGAGGCTTTATGAAGTATGCAGAAATTTACTAGCTGAAAGCAAAACTGGATTGATATTATATATGTTCCAAGGATAAAACATCCCCTCGGAAATGAGCAATTCAGCCCTTTGAAAATCCAAGCGAGGGCAGGATGTATTGTATGGAAATCTAACACTACAGTGAAAAATGGGGAAAATGCTAGTGCCATCTATTGGCATGAAAATAGAAAGGTGAAGCAGAAGCTGGGCTCATCTGCCTGTATCCAGAAAAGGATAGAGGAGGCTGTTTGTTTTAATCACATCAAGTTAAGATATTTGTAAATATACAGTTTTATGTTTAGTCTTTTTAATGATGTTGTATTTTGGGTAAATATGTTGACTTTAAAATTAATCACTGTTGTAATCAAGCTGCAGCGAAAGATGGGGATTTGAATGTAATGGGAATTAAGAGTCATTGCTGAGTGGATAAATGCTGGCATACTGTCTAATGCTCTTAAGCAGGTTTGCAATATCATCAGACTGTATCATAAGCAGGTTTAAATTTCCCATGGAATAAAAAGTGGGGGAATCTTTCGTTCCTAAATGTTTCCTGGCTTTCCTGATCAGCTGCAGCTGGAAAATATTTTCCTGCCTATATTTGGACTGAAGCAAAGAGAGATTTCCTTTCAGACAATGTCAGTAGGGGGCAACCAGTCAAGATGGGCATCTGACGTTGAAATTCAAAGTGAGGATCTCATTTTAACATCAGGTAAGTTAGATCAACATCAAATGATTCTCATTTCAAATGAAAATTCACCTCTCTCCCTGATTTCCCTCTTTGTCAACAGGACAAGTCAGACTCCAGGTACCTGGTCTTCATTTGACAACATAGGGTCTTCCCAGGCCAGCACAAAGAACCTTATTTAGGATATGGGACTGTTGAGCTCTCTGCCTGTGGAAGCCCTGCCCCCATAATCCACCTCCGGATGAAAACAAGATGAGAGGCAATAGGTGAATGGTGCATCTTACATTGAAGTCAGGCTTGCTAAAGGCAGTAGTATGTTCCCCACAGGGAGACAGTGTGTCTCTGGTGAGCAGGAGGATGGGAACAGAGAGACATTCCTTGAGTTTGGCTTCTTCATCATACTACAAAAACCATTACAGAGTATATCACACAGCTGAACTCCTTGAAGAAACAAGAACCTGAGACATCTCTTTGAAGGAGTGCTAAGACCTGTGAAGTGTATACATGGTGGCATATCCCTGCAACCACTAAGTTATTTCAGGAACTGTTGTGGCTGCAAGTAATTCCTTTCTAGGAGGGGTTTCTTCCATTTCCGCAAAAACTTACAGACGGGCACTATGTCATCTTGGAAATTGTTGTGACCCTTACTCCAAGGAATAGAGATGTTTTCCATAGTGTTAGTTTCTGATGACACTTCACTGAGGTACTCCATAGGTCTATCTGAAGAAAAAGTGCATTTTACAATGAAGAAAGCCCAAGTTGCACAAGTGGTAGAACTTCAGTGTTCTTACTTGATACCAGCCAGCTGTCTGCAGACAGTCATCTCTCTTGGTAGGGTCTTCCTTTGCCTTCTTTCCCATTACCTAGGGCACATAAGGGCTAGCTGAGCAACTCTCCTTCTTTCATGCTGTGGCCATCACATAGAGAGAAGCTGTATCAGGCATTTGCTTTTTTTGCTGGCTGCCTTTTCTGTTTGTGTGTGCATGTTGGTTTTGTGAGGTTTTTTAGTTTCTTTGTTGTTTTAGTGTGTTGTTTGTGAGGTTTTTTGTGTTTGCATTTGGGTTTTTTGTTGCTTTGTTTTATTTTGTTGTTTTGGGTTTGGTTTTTTTTTTGTTATTTTTTAATCATTTTTTCTGTGTGTGTTACTTCACATGTGATGGCTGCTGCAGGTGGTCAGTCATAGAGAGCACAGCATGACTTTGTAAGACCTCCTCCTGCATATTACACTTGGATGGTTCTTGATTTTCTCACTGAATTTTTCTCTCATGTGCTGCTGTTGCAATTCTCTCTTTGTCATTTTTTGCCTTCTCTTTCTGGGGAGGGATGTTACACATAAGACATTGGTGCAAAACTCATTCAAGTCTGAAAAATTAGTTCTGTTTTGTCCCTTTGTTGATTCTGATGGAAGAAATTAGTCTTAAAATGAAGGCATGTAAAACAGGTTTCTCCATCTTTCTCCTAAATATTAATGTATCGCAAGGGAACATACCTTGCAAGAGCATCTCTTCTATCTCAAAATTTAAAAAATAAATAAATAAAAGCAACGTATTCAGTCGTATGCTTCCTTTTGTCAAAGCTTGTCTTTTGGAGGGGAGTTAGGAAGATGGGGAATGAGTTCTGCAGGGACTTTTGATAACCATAAAGAATAAAGTTGCAGCACATGATCCTGAGTATTATCAGGGTCATCTTTTCACTTCGGCCGTGAACATGATGTCAGGTTCCTGTGGCACACATTAGTCAATACCAGGGAATCCCAGGTAATGTTGGATCCTCTCAATATGAATGTGCTGTGTCTTTAAATCATGATGCAGTTTGATGATTATCTTCCTATGGCAAATTCTTAATAAAT
>JAAGNO010009563.1:0-14893 GCA_033439905.1 Ceryle rudis | reverse complement strand
CCCCAATAAGTCCAAGAAGGATGTGGAGGAATCTGGAGAGTGTCCAGCAGAAGGCTACCAAGGCAGACAGATGCATGGAGCATATGGCCTACGAGGAGAGGTTGGTGGAACTGGGTGTGTTTAGTCTGGCAGGGAGGAGACCAAGGGAGGGTCTAATTGTAGCCTACAGCTACTTCAAGGGCAGTTGCAAAGATGACAAAGCCAATTTTTTTCTTGGTATTAGGAGATGGTATATCAAAGGGCGGTAACCACAAATGGCAGCTTTGAAGGTTCAGTTTGGGACGTCGAGAAACTAGAAGAGTACTCCTTCACTTGGAAGGTAGTGCAGTACTGGAATAAGTCATAAGAGAAATGTGGGCACCTCCATCCTTGCTGGTTCCTTGCAAACTTCCACTTAACAACCAACTTCTCTTAAACTGCCCTGGTTACCTACTACAGTATGAAAAATTGGAACCGCGATCAGTGTTGCTCCAGCCTTGGGAAAGGGCTGCTGTGTTCCTGGGCAAGGAGCTATCGTGAGTCTCCTCTCTGTGCAGTGGGTGGGGGAGCTGCTGCCCTCGGGAAGAGCTGGAGGCTGATGTGCTGACTGCTGCTTTTCTGCTCTGGCTGAGGTGGAAGGACAAGAACTGCTGCAGGAACAGCATCTAATGCATCTAGGAGGAAGCACAGGTTTTGTAACCCATGGGAGGATTGTCCCTTCACAAAGAATTGGGGAAAGCCAAGGCCAAGGGAAGATCTGAGGGAGCTCTTCCACAGTCAATGACTCAGAAACAGATGTATGAGGAGTCCTCCCTGAGGATGTGTGCAACATCCCTAAGGGTGACAGGAAACCCTTCCGGGAATGAGGTGCAGGAAAAGGAGCAGAGAATGACAGGGAAAAGGGAGAGAATTCCTGTGCATTTCTCAGTTGTCATCTTTCCAGCAATACCGTGAACAACATATGACAGTTTAGTGAAGTTCCTCAGCCCCTTAAAGAATTGCTGTGCATTGGAAATGTAGTTCTGGATGAAGCCAAATACACAAGTAACGAACTACATAGAACTGATTTGAAATTTTCTTATGTACTTTTTGCTTAGATGAGTTTCAGATGTGGTTATCTGATATTGAAAGGCCTGCAGCAAAGTATAAAAAGTGAGGAGGTCTGCATGACGTTGGAGGAACAAGACTGGGCAAAGGTATTTCAGTAGGTTTAGCATTTCAAGCAGAGTACCATAAAAACCAAGACAGTCAATTCTATTCCTTAAGAACACTCAATACTGTACTGAGAGGTATTATTACTTATAGCACTGTAGCCAGACTGAATTGCATTTTCTTTTCAAGTCTTTATACATGTGCATGTTAACATCTTAGCAGAACAGCTTCCACTCTTAATGTATGGAGAGTGGGAGAAATGCAGATTTACCATCCCCACTGTGCAAGTAAGGCACCGAGACATATACTCAGTGATTTGCCTAAGGTGATGCTTGAATTCGATGGCAGAGTTGGAATTAAAACTGACTTTATAACTACATGTGAGGTTGTTGGGGTTTTTTTTGCAGGCGGAGTTTTATATTTACTCTACTTTGGCTTTGGGCCTGAGTTAATATATTCTACATCTTAGCATGGCTTAGTAACTCAAGCTCAGTGTTAGGCTAACCTCAACTTGATTGACTTGGAGAACAGTCAGGTGAACTCATGTCTGTCTGCAAAAGAGGGTCTGTATTGACATATAGTCCCCTAAGTCCTCTTCTAATGGCTGAAGATATTTTTTCAGTTATATTGCATCACCATTCAAGAAACACTACTTTCTCCCTCCTTTTCCCCCTCACATCCCACAAAAATGTTTAGCAACACTGAGAAGTTGAAGAGTATGCATAAATCTAAATTGCAGGTGATTACAGAAAACAAGAGTGGTTGCAGTATTCAAGCTCTCTGATACACAGGAGAGACAGGTGGTAAAGTTTTAGCCACATTCCTGGTGGTTTTATGGAATCATTTGACAAGTATTGATGAGGAACAAGGTCATTCAGAAAATAATATCATTATTTGTCTACCGTGATACTTTCTCTGACTTTACCAACCACTCTTTCTCCTTTTACTGAACAATGGACCTGAAGGTCAAATCATGTCAATAAACAACGTCTCTGTCAGGATCAATACTTACTAAACAAAGTGAGAGAAGAGGTTACATACTTGGTGGTTAATTTTTCTTTACTTCAGAAAGCAGCTATTTGGGGTTTTTGATGCAGATCAATGCTATATATGAAGGTGGATGTGATCTCCCTTAAATATGAGATGCAGTTTGGGACTTAGTTTTCAATTTTCATGACCCTCTGACAACAAGTTGTAAAGTAACTGCTGCTGCGTTTTGAGAAACGATCAGCACAGGCAGCAGTGAAGACAAACTTTCCTGTAAAACATAATTTAAATATTTCATGAAAGGTGGCAAACCCCTCAGTTTGGTTTCAATCAGTCTGATGTATGTTCATTGCCCTGGAGCAGGCTATGAGGGTTTAGGAAAGTTGTTGCTCTTTGGTAAAGTGCAGTGTTTCAGGGCAATGAGAAACTGCTTATTAAGTAGCCAGGGATCTTGCACAACATGTTTTACAAAAGTTATTTCATTTCTACTGCCCTGTATGCCTCAGCTGCTGTAGGTATATATGTCTGTCTGTCAGATGACAGGCTTTAATCCTTTGCTTAGCTGCAGTTCGGATGTGTATAGCTCACGGCTGCCACTCCTGAGGCTTGTAATAGCACAAAGTCCCAGAAGAGCCTGCAACTGCTGCCTGTGTTCCCTGCAGGGAATATACTTGCTACGTTGCAAGCTGAGAACCACACACTCATTGACAGACTGAAAAAAACATGGGGAGAAAGGGGTGTTTTTCTCCTGTGGGTTTAGATGGTGCTTTTGAAAGGAGAATCCACAAGTGCACTTGGGCCCTTGTAAAGTGCAATCGAAAAACTGAAACATTTTCTCCCTAGCAACATTATTTTTGTTACTGATGTTTATTTGACATATGCATGTCAGGAAACGTCATCACTTTGGCAGTAGATTCCATTACCTTCAGCGAGGCAGAGAAAAGTTCTTTGCTCAAATACACTGGCTAAATTCAGCTCCTAGGCTGCAACAGGAGAACTTATTTTTAATTAGTATGTTCCACTTGGGCATTGATTTTGCAAAGCACTTCAGCTCATAGTTGGTCCATGATTTCAACTGAAATCAAGCCTTCAGTTAAGCTTGAGCACGTGGTTGAAGTTATGTATAGGCTGAAGTGATTTCCTTAGACACTTGATGATATTTCCACTTCTACTTAGATTCAGAGCCTGATCATATCATATTAAGAGGGTAAAAGTCCATATGCTTTCAAGCAGAAGCCCCTCACTTGGTAATTTTCATTCTGGAGTGGACAGGGAATTAGCAAACTTCTAATCTTTCTTACAAAATTATACTGATTGTACCACATCAAGTGGGATGGCTTTCCTTATAATGATTAAACTTTTCCAAAATTTCATATCCTCACTCATCAGACTCCATTTACCACAGGAAATTACAGTTAAACTCTATGAAGAACTTTCCCTGACTAAATCCAATGTTTATAAACTATAACGAGGCAGAAAATGTAAATCTCAACAATGTAACTATAGTCTGAAGTGTAACTGTTCACAAGTTCAACTGCTTTTCCAAATATTTTTTGCTGCAGCAGTAATATGAGTGTGTATAAATAAAGTATACATTTTTAGCATATTTGCACTCTGCGATATAATAGGTAATGTTTGTGTGTATTAGAGGCACACAGACCTGTGTGGGCTGTCTCTGCCTTCTCAGACAGATTTTTGGACTTTTCACAAGCAGTGACCACCAACAGAGCAACTTCCCCCAGTTCAGGGTTTTTTTTTATCATAACATGCTGCTGGAAAGCCTCTTAAGAAGTAAGCTCTATGAAGCTTCTTAAGAAATAAAACAATAACCAGTTGGATATATTTTATCCAGTCTCACATTATTCTTTGTGTCTATGGCAAGAATTCAGTATTTTTCCTTCCAGTACTTCAGCAGTCAGGCCAAGGTCTACTTCTTGCTATACCTATGTACTAACTGCATCCATACAATATGGACCAAGAGGTGAAGAAAAGGTTGTCTCCAGAGAAAAGAGCAGATCTAGTGGCAGTGAGGGCTAGAACCAGGCATACAGTTTATCTTTAGGTTTTCTTGTACTGTCCTGAGCAAATCACTGACTAGACCCAGTTTTATTATTTTCTCTTATGTATATAATGGATTTAATACCTTATAAACATTGTGTAAAATATGCAATGTACAACATGGATCATCATAATACGCAGAGTTATATATAGAAAACTTTAAGGCAAAATAAGAAATCATAAAACCTAAATGCATCCTGTATGGTAGAGCTGTATGGTATGGTAGAGCTACTGCTCACAAGCATGTTCATGTGCAAGAGGAAAAGGCTTAGGAAGAAAAAGAAGATCAGTTACTTCACTAAAATTTAGGGAAAGTTTAAAATACACTGACTACTGGAATAGGCTAGGTTTTGAAATCTAGGTTTTACATTTCTAGGATTTAAATTAGGCTCTTAGTGCCTAAATTTGGTGCAGAGAGACTGGTCTTGATTACATTTTGTTGGTTACTCTTCTTTACGGACGATTGTAAGCAACTCCTCCAGGTATCCCCCTACAATGCTGGCAAAGTCACATAATAAAATTAACAGTGTGCACATATGGGGTGGGGAACTTCGACACCAGGATAACGCTTGCCCACAGCAGAGCGAGTGGCCAGCCTCTCAGGGCTTCACCTCTTGACTCTACATGGAACCAAAAACAGTTAAACCAGGCATGACACTCAGCATTCCCATTTAGGACCAGCTTTAAAAAGGAAAATAGCTCCACTGTGCACCAACATATTCAGCTTAATTGAAAATGTTAGCACCCAGGAGAATTCTGGCCCATGACCTAGATAATACAGAAGCAAACCATTGTGCAACTGCTTCTCTTTAGTAAATGTAGTACCACAGTCAGCAGTCTGCAAAAATACTCATTTTCAAAGCAAGCTTTCAGTGAAGCTTTCAGAATGACTTCTGTTTCAGGAGGGAAACACAGAAGCAAGAACTAGAAAGGGCTTTCAACAACACCTGCTTGTTTATTTATTTATGTTCGTTCTTATCTGGGGCAAAATAAATGCTTGTGCATTCTTTATTTGCAAATAAAACACAAGCAGTGAACTCCATAATAAAGCGAAAGGGTGCACAGTGGTACCCTTAAAAAAATCTGTCCAGCATATGCAAGAGAATTAGCTGGAGGAAACATCTGCAAATACATCTGAATATATTTTGTAAGCTGTGAAAAGAAAGAAATCACCCATAATGTAGGAAAATGATCTGAAACTCATGTCATTTCTTGTAGTGAATTACAGTTGACCTTCTGCATTGAAAAAGGAAAGGACACCAGAAATTGCTGGAATGGGCTATTGGAAAAGACTTTCCAAACTACAGCCAATGTATGCTTATGGTATTCGGACAGGCGTCTCATTTCATGGTTCATTTAAAACTATAGTTAATCTGAAAAATGTTCAGTCTGGAATTGGTCTTTTCATATAGAAATGTACTGTATTCTAACATACAGATTGTGTACTTGAATTGCTAATGAGTTTCACCGATGTCTTGTGGCCCAGATGTGCTTGTTTCAGTACATCTACAAGTGTGCTAGTCTGGGAAACCTTTAGGATGAGACACAACAGACGGACAGAGCAACCCATGTCTGCATTCCTTCACGGCAGCCACACAGTGTGAGCTGTGCTGGAGTTTAACTGGCATACAATCATCACAGATTCATAGAATCATTTCAGTTGGAAAAGACCTTTAAGATCATCGAGACCAAGGATGTGGGGATTGTTTTTGAGAATGGTCTTTGTCCTAAGATATTCTTTCCGCTCCCACCATATCTTGCAGGGTCACAGCTTCCCTTGATTGTGCGAAGAATACCTCTGCCCCAGAGACTCCATGGAGCTCTCATCTCAGTGACAGCTAATGACTCTCACTGTCATGCCCTTATTCTTCTGGAGTATCATCATGCTCTCTACTTTCTGTAGGCTGGTAGACATTTAGAAAAAGGAAGTTATTCACTTAGATGACAGGCAAAGGAAGGCGTCAGTGTTGACAGGTCTGTATTTCTGGAATGGCAGCATCTAGACTCCTGTCTCAGTTAGTCAGACTTCTGTGATTTAACAACTTTGTTACCTCTCTTGATCTAAGATCATAAGCATTAGTCCTGCTGGAAGACAAATTTTAATTCTCCTTGCTCATTCAAAATATTTTCCCCAAACTTATGGCTAAGGCTTTTGAAAACATCACACAGTATTTTCTGTGAATACCAAATAAATGTAAAAATTAGTTTTCAGTACTGAAAGAGTTTAAACTGTTTCTTTTAAAAATGTCTGAGACTTTCTGGTTTTTGTTTTTTTTCCCTTGCTCTTAGAGTTGTTTTGCAAGTAGGTTTTTACCAGTGTTGAAAATGGAAGCAAATTGTTGTAGGTAGGCACAAGAAATTCAGTTGCACAGTGAAGCTGGGTTTTTTCTTGATCTTGTGACTTCCAGAATCAGAGTCTGAATAAAGCAAGTTCAGGCAAGAAGACAGTATAAAAGTAACTGGAGTTAATAATTCCTTTCCTTTAGCTTAACAGTTCATCTGTTTTCTTTAGGGTCATAAAACCAACTCCTAAGCAAGCCAAAGTTGCTTGGAAGATGCTCATTGATGGTACATAGTACCACATTAGATCCTAGGTCTTTCTTACTTAGTCTTAGGTAAGTCACATCCATCCTAGATCTGACCTACTAAATTAATCAAAACCTACAGACTCATAAGAGGCAGAGAGAGAGTTTCCAAACCAAAGCCACTATTGCCCAACCCAATGAGGATGTTTAGTGATAAGCACAACACTGTGGCCAACTGATTGAAAAAAGCAGGGTGGTCAGGCTAGGTCACTGAAGCTTTATGTTAAATGCTCTGCTCTGCTACCAGTTTTCTCAAGCAAACTACACGGTTTGAAGTCCCACTTCCACACTGTCACTCAGGGGAACCTCAGCCTTCAGTTAGGCAGCATGATCGCCTACAAAACCAGTAAGAGGAATGAGGGGCTTATGGCTGAGGGACACAAATACCAACAAGCTGAGTGGGGCATTGCTTAAACTAGTTGGTGGGAAATACTGAATTTAGGCACAGGTTTACTCCAAAAGTAATGAAACACTTTGTGATGGCAAGAGGGAGGTGTTTACGTCTTTCTTAATACTTTTACCATGAATACTCTCCTAATGTTAGGTGCCCTTTTGAATGAGAGAAAAAGAAGAGACATGACAGACAGCTCTGGGTTATGTCCCTTCTCTGGCTAAGCTTTTCTCCTGCTCTAGCTGCTGAAGTCCTCTATGTTTAACTGTTTAACTACTAAGCTATCTGGCATTTCATGGTGAATGTTTCTCTTCCTTTCTTCCTGCAGTGGTCCTGCACTTTGTAAGCCACAAAATAGTCACTGGAATAGGGACTTGAATCTGACTCTTCCACATCAGTTTCTAACTCCTCATTGTGAAGCCAACATCTCAACACCTCTCCTTGGCTTAATGCGTATCCAGTTCATTTACACAAACTGTAATTCAGAGAGCTGTACAACTCACTGTGCACTGTAACAGTCTGCTGGTGGCTACCAGCTCCTAAACTACAGAAGCACCAGCTGCAGATACAATAGGGAGCTGAAGATAGACAGACACCTGGCTTCCTGATCAATTATCACTGAGTGATAACTGGACATGCACACTGAGAATTATAAGACTTTGCTCAATTCTGTCTTGTGCAAAGCCTCACCTAAGCACCTTTACTAGCGTACCCCCTTGGTGAGGGGAAGGCCAAGTTTAAGAGTACCCTGGCCCTTAATCGAGACCACTGAGCAGCTCTGTGTTACTGGGAATGGAAGCCCACTAGAAAAATACAAATGCAAGACTGGGACAACACTGGCAGAAAAATACAGTCTGAGGGAACTAGGGGGGAAGTTGATGAAGTTTTTCAAGGATTTCAATAATGCCTAAAGATTCGTCATGACGCTCAGAGTTTTCTGTTGGATTTAACGTTTAGTTCCAGCTGATGGTTACAACAGTGACCTGGTTGTTGAAGATACAAAATAAGGTTTCTGAAGGCAATGAGACCTCAGTTTGCAGGCTGGTGCTCTGTTCTTTCTATAGATGGCACTGTAACTTATCAAATGCTTTGCTTCCCTGCCCATAATTTTTCTAATACTATCAGCATTATAGAATAATTTAGGTCAGAAAAGACATTTAAAATCATCGAGTCCATCATTATGCCATCTAAAAAAGCACACTGAAGATAAAAAAGATACCTCAGAACCAGCAGTAACATTAAGATGCACCTCAAATCACAAGTGTGGATTTCTGGTCTCAAGAGCATTATAGCATTATACAGGATCTGATCAAAAAGCACCCGAGTTCAGCATCCAGCCTCTGTATATGGCCAATAGCATGACCTTGGGGTAGAATCTAAGAGGAATCTGAACATATAGTGGTGTGGCCTTACGTGCTTACGTCCCAGCTTACATGGAGCTGGAGTCACGCTATACAGGCAGATGTAGTATCTTTACATTTAATACCCCTTGACAGATTTTACTTCAGTGAGTTTCTTCAACTGCTTTTGCACCCATATATACTTTAAACATCCACAGTAAAACAGATGGTCCTGGTTGAAACGTAACTTCTGACTTTTTTCCAGAGTGAACATAAATCCAAATGCATTGTAAGACATTTGAAGCAATTAATGTGCAAATGATTATCATTATGAGCAGGAGCTAAATAAAAACAACTGCTCACACATAACAAGTCATCCATGGTTTCCTTTGTTATCTTTCTCTTTGCATATAACTTCTTCATGATAAGGGCTCCTCTATCTTAACACCACCACGTATAAACAGCACTGTCAGCATCTTTAATGCTCATCAGTAGATTAGGAAACATCATTCTCAGTAACACCAGGGCCAGTACACCAGTTCAGTTAACTCTGTTTCTACCACAAAACATTTCTAAAGATATCATTGAATGAAAACACTCTCCATGAGAAGACATGGTAGTTCATCAAATTTACAGGAGTATCAACAAATGACGTTGGTTCACACAGTCAAAACCCCTTGTGAATTCTACACAGGTCATCAGCCTCACTTCTCCTCAGAGCATGGAGCTTGCATTTCAGTAAGGTGGGCTCTCTAAGTATTACAGCTAGAGAGCTACCACAGCACCAACAACCACTGCATCCCTGAAAGCAAAGTAACAAGCAATTACACGTCCTAGATCCTACACATATAACACATCGAGAAAAACACATCATTCCTTTTTAAACTGTAATGAAAGGTGTATTTCTACATAACCCAACTGTTTTAGTTGTACCCCCCCAGAATGTTATGTTCTTTCTTCAATAACCTCTATAGATATTAAAAAGTTTTAAAAGCAATATCAATATTCTGTTTCCAATTCCAGGTGCAACTTCAGTTGCATATATAATTTTAGGATAAATTGCCATTATTTACTTTCCTTTCCAACCTCATTGCTGATATTATCACCCAGCACTAGTATCTTGTAAATATATATGAAAAACAAAGAATCACTTTACCTTTTGGAAATTTGCAGCAGTACTTTTCAAAAGTAAATACACAGATAGTAGAATGTATACAATAACTGAGCCAGATTTATGATTACGATTATGAAGAAATAGGCCATGATTTATACTTGATAAGGACAGTGTATTTATTCTGTGGAGAGGAAGAGATTTATTACGTGTTTAAGCGTTCATTTCCTTATTTTTGTGCATGTTTTCTGTAAAGGATGTGTTAACTGTGTTATGATCACTTCAGAACTTAAACAGGTTTGTAAAGTCAGTTCTAAGTTTTGCAATCACTCACCATGTTATAAACTAAGGATATCTGTGGATGTAAACATCTCCCTCTGTACTTCTGAATGGTGTTTCTGTAAGAAGGAATCAGTCAGAAGATGGCTCTTGTATTATCACAAGCTTTCAAATGTAGAATGTTCCAAGAAAGTCATTTCATTTCAGGCATCGAGGGCCAGAAGTTTAAGAGGGAGATAAGAAGCAGATCTTGAAGTTAGTATATGCTCTCCTCGCTCTGTAGCCTCCTCTCTGGGACGAGATGAAGTAACCTCATCTCTCTCTCCTCTCTGGGTTTCACAGTCTTGAGCAATGAAAAACACATTCAGAAAGTCTATGTGCTCTTGACAAGCTCACAAAGGGTATGCAGCATAATTATTAAAAAACCAACAAAAGTCCGTATCTTCTGTATGGAAAAGCAGACTCCTTCCCTCACAGCTCCTTCTCACCTACCCAAAGGCTGAAGTTTCCTGACATTTTACTCTTTTCCCTGCATTGCTCCTGGAGGCCCCAGCACTTTCAAGCCCTCAGAAAACAAGAGCCATACAGTCTTTGCAATAAAGCAGCCCTAAGAGCTGGTGTGTTTAATGGAGCATAAGTACAGCTCTTACACTTCTCCACAGCACAGCACCTCCAGCATGTGCATATACACACCACAACAGCATCCAGCTGGGCTCTCTGCTACTGTGAGTGCCTTCTGCTGCTTTCAGCGCTGTGTACTCATCTCCTCCACAGTATTTCAGCAGCTGAAGAAATTAACTGCTGAAGAAAGCAGAAGAGAAGACTGTAGCAACCTGGTGATGCTGGGACATACACAGAATGTTATAGCACATGCCTTGAAGAACCATTGTTTCTCTAGATGTCATGCTCTCCACACATGAGCCTCTGTTTTCCTTGCACTCTCCTCTAGGTCTAAATCTTGAACACTTGAGTGATGTATTGACATCACTTACCTCAAAGTACAAAGGAGAGAGTTTCATGTTACAAGAGCTCCCACAGCTGATAGTGCAGTCACCCTGCACTGATGGAAAATCTTCCACTCTGTAGAACCAGCTGCATGACTTCCCTTACTCACTGGGATGAAGGTCCCACAGGTCTTGAGTGCCAGCAAGGTTTGAGAGTCTTTATTCCTGATGTGCTCATGATTTCCCAGCTTTACCAAGGCATGTATGATGCTGACCAGTCTCACAAGGTCTTTCAAAGACAGATCACACCTTCCTGCAGAAGTCTTTGCTACATTCTGTTTGCAAAGTGGTCTGTAAAGAGAAGGATTTGCAATAAAGCTTGATTGAAAAGTCTGGTAGTAGTGCACAGACAAAAATTTAGCATATTCTAATTGAGCACTGAAAACTGATTAAAATACTGATTTTCAGAGAAACATAATTCCACAAACTGTCTAATGTTTACTGGAGGCCCCTTAGAAAACCCTGGTGCTCAACTGAAGTTTACCAAATGATGAATTACTCTAATGTTCCCTGTGCTGTCTGATCTGAACTTAGATTTCTAAAGGGTTTTCTTAATGCTAGTGCTCCAGTCTGTTAGAGACAGGCCATCTTTTTGATCTTCTGCTGACCTGCTAGCACACTAAGCAAACATGGTGTCACTGATGTCTTAGGACTGGAATTTTTTAAGGCACGGATGAGACTTAGGTGCTTGAGCTCATTAATTTTGGTGGGATTTGAGCATCTAACTCCTTTAATGCCTTATGAAAATCCCTACCCATTTTCCTGGGCATGGGTCATCAATACAGTGAGGACACATACAATATTCCAAGAAGAAAAATGACTCAGTAAATATGGCCCTTTTGAGAAGCAGTGATTAATGGAAAAATTAGATATGCTCAAAAATGCTGGCCTGGATCAGCTACAGGTATGGTAATTCTGCCACCTATGGATTGCCTGTCCCTTCCTCTGGCTAGATCAGGAGCTCTTGTGATAGGCAGTCCCACCAGCAGCCAAAATGTACCAGAGAATAAAAGTCAACAGCTATTGGCAATCATTTCACTTACATGGATTATCAACTCCCAGAAAGTACTTTCCATTCTCTTGAGTGATCAGTTGAGGTTTTCTTGACCTTTGAGCTTCTTTTGGAGGCCCACAGAGGAGCACTGGGGCCTCTAAACTGGGAAAAACTCCAGATGCTTTTGCTGGCCAGACAGAAAGATTTAATTAAAAGAATAATAAAAGAAAGTTATGAAAATAACTTTTAAAAGATTCTTTTTTTCCCCAATTTTGCTATTTTAAGGGCCATGCTCATGAACTTTTTTGGCTGTACACTCAATAGAAATGATTTCTTGGCAATCTCATTAGCTCCACTTTCATATGTGTGGGCAGGTCTCATATAATAAAACATTTAGCAGCTCAGACAGTGATTCAACAAAATGTAATATCCTTCTTTTCCCTGACAGTTTGTCAACATGGACTACGGTCCAACAGACAGACATATATCACCACATCTAGTTCTAAAGCAGGCTGGAAGAAAGCCAGCTCTGCTCCAATATGTGCTCCGTGGTACTTGGGCATGAGCAAATAAGCCCAGCTTGTTAAACCAGAGTCAGTGGTATAGTAATGGCACTACTGGTTTGGAGTTGGCTCACATCTGACCATCTGAGAGCAGAATGAACTTATGTCTGGGATCAAAAGAGTAGAGTGAAAAGCTTACATGAACCCTTCCAGCCCTGAGAGATGTGGAAGGTCCTGCTGGACCCACACTCTTGCAGGGTAGGGCCTTCTACTTCAAAAAAGTTCCCAGGGATTTTAGTGAAGTCAGGTTTGATGACCAAGAGATCCAGAAGACAGCAGAGAAAGTAATTCTGTAAGAGCACTGAAAGGTTATAGGAAGATACAACAAATATTCATAGCAATGCTTTTTTCTTTAATACCTAAATGTTGCATGTATATTAAGAAGTATTCTGTATCTGTGGTCACACTTAGATTTTTATTTTCATCCATCATTAGCTCCAGTGACTGAATTTTCAGCCAGTGTGTGCCTGTAAGTAGTGAAATAATATTGCTAACACATATCAACCTGTTGGTACTTGCAGCTTAGGGAATTATAAGACAGGCTGTGATCTGACTCCACAGCTCCTCCTCACTCACAGTAGTAATTTAGGTGGGGTTGAAAATAATACTCCATCCTTTGAAATGGTGGGTGGAACAAAATAAAGTAAACATAACAGCGTTCATTTTGAGTTTGGACTGATGGCTGATTATTACACCCTGACTCTTATGAATACGTTATCATCCATGTCTGTGATGGCAGGATGGATGCCGTCTGTCCCAGAAATGGTACCTGTTGCACTGAAGCACCTCCACAGGCTTTGATGAGTGTCTTGTTCTACAAGGATTGTCAGGCCTCAGGAGATCACTGAGCAAGACAGCCTGCCTCCAGAGAATAAACTCACCTGTATCTTACACTACACTGCTTTCTCTGGCTTCCTGTGAACACAATCCTATGCCAAATATTGTCCTTTAGAAATTTAATACATAGGAGAAAAAAACCCAAGCCTAATGTTCCTGTGTCATGGAACTAAATTACAATGTTTCTAAGTAAGATGTACTGTTGTCCTACTACATGAAGTCAGTCTTTTTTCTTTACTATTTCTTGGTTTCTGCCCTTCCTTCTTGTTTTCCTTTCCATTTTCCACTTTTGGCTGCCTGTTTCCTTACCTTGAGTAAATGAATATTCCAATGCACTGTGAACCAGTTAATACCCCAAACAAATTTGCCAGCGTTAATTCCAGCTACAGGTTTTCCTTTCTGATCTGCTCCACAGGGGATAGTTACTAAGAAAAGCAAAGCGCAGATACTGTTCACCAGTTCTTTCTGGATGATTCAAGTCCCTGCTAAAATTGAAGGCTGAATGGGATGTGTTTTTTCCTAGATTTCTCAGACTTTCTCGAGCAGCTACATAACAAATACCTGCTCTAGCATCAATGAGAGGGGTTTTTGATATTTCTTTTCTACATTTGATAAAAACCATGTGGTTTGGTGAACTACACGGCTATGCCACCACTAAACAAAATTTGTTATACACCAAGAAAATTAATATCAGAACCCAGGAATTTACTTTGGAAGTTAGGACTTGGTTTCCAAATCCTTCTTCCATAGTTCTTGATTTTCATCCCATTTGACACCAGCAAACTGGCAGCAGCAAAAGTTTCTAGCCACCTTCATTGCATGCAGTCTAATACATGACAGCCCCTCTCATCCCTAAATACCACAACTCTGTAGCAGTTGCTTGAAGCTATGGCTTGCTGCAAAGGTTTGCAGACTGCTGAACAACCTGCTCCGGCTATTTATCTTTTCCTGTACAAAGCCTAGACAGACTCAGCTACACTTTCTGAATGTACAGCTGGCATGGGATCTCTAAGCATGTTAGCTGACTTAAAAGAGCCCCTTCCTAGGTGATGGCACAATGAAAGCAGTGCCGAGGAACATTTCCCCGAGAGTACTAAACCCCTTTACCGTGCTCCTCACTGAGAAAAATTTGAGTAACACCGTGTTCTCAAAAATCTATTCAGGATGGTGAAATGGGGTAAGATGTATACTGGGTGGGTGGCAGCAGGGGAAGGTGCTTCATTTAAATGAGCAGAGTTAAAACTCAGCTGGAAAATTATTGCGGACACATACTGGAAATGGAGATATCTGCTCCAGATCGACTTGTGTTTTGAAGAACACTCTGCTTCCACTTCCAGTATTTAATGAAATAGATTGTAAGAAAGTAGCAGAAAAGCAGTCAAACTCAGAAGAATACTGGAATGGAAATACTGGTTTTCCCTTCTGTGCTGCTTCCATCTCATCAGAGAAGCAAAGGCTGTTTGTTGTTTTTGCAGTAAATAAACAGGGTACACAAACCTATGAGCATCGTCTACCCACTAGTGAGCTTTTGTTTTTATGGGCTAAAAAGATCCTTGATAACAGCTGGTGAAAGTCCCATTGTCCTGCCACATCCTTTTCCTGACTTGACCTGT
>JAAGNO010009561.1:0-21966 GCA_033439905.1 Ceryle rudis | reverse complement strand
TTTGTGGTGTTTTGTGTTTTGTTTTTTTTTTTTTTTTTTTTTTTTTTTTGGTTTTTTTTTTTTTTTTTCAGGGAAATCTCAGTGTGAGGTTTCTGTCTGGGTCCTGCCACATGATGGTGCAGGGGGTAAATAGATCAGGAAGGAGGGGTCTGGGAATCTACAGGCTCAGGAAGACGTGGGATATGGGGAGAAGGCTGACACCCTGTTAGGAGCTTGGTCCAACCTTGGCTATGTTACCCACTACTGGGTCTCCTTGGGCCTGTCTCAGAATATTTGCTGTGAAGAAAGGATGAGCAAGATATAAAGACCAGAGCCCTGTAGCCACTCTGGGCATCTGGAACATGGGGGACAATCCTGCATCCTCAGCAGCTCCTCTTGAATTCACTGGGTGTAACAAGCCACCCTGAGCTGTCAGATCACCAAAATTTATCCCTGGGATGTCTCCACACCACAACAGCTGTAGAAATGAAGATGTCATAACTGAACCATCCCAAGGGCAAGCTGTTTTCTCCCAGTGGCTTTCCCCTCTCCATCCCAGATGATTGTGCCAGTGGTTTTTGGCCATTATGTTTCCTCCAGGTGAATGTCCCCAGTGCGCAGAAGGATAACTCATCTTCCTTTTACGAGGGGATACCTTGGCTTCCTGCCTTTATCAACAGAGTAGTTCATAGGCAGCAATCCAAAGGCAATTTGATGCAATTTCAAATGCACGCTGTACACAGATGAACTGTAAATGCCCGAGGCGTGTTTCTTTCCCCATTTCAAAGAGCACTATCGATTGCTTCATGCAATGATAAAGCATGCCTCTGCCTGACTAAGCTCTTCATTGATTATCTGGCAATGCAAGAGTCTCTTTCTTGGACTGGAAGATGACCAGTACCTTTATTTCTCTTATCTTTTATCACAGCTATTGGCCAAGTGGCTTGTTAGCCTATGAATGCTTCATGCTGCTCCGTAAGGGAGTTTTTAACTGGTGGTAATGGATCGCATCTCATCTGCAAAGCAATTGCAAAGTCAGTAAGGGAGAATTTGGAGCAGTGTTGTGAGGAAGGAAGAGGCAATAGATGCTGTGCAAATACCTAAGCTGAGCTTTGCATACTGCATTTCAGCTGTGTAATGTTTTGTCTGTGCTGCTGGCTGGAGCCATGGATGTTGCAGTGGGAGTCACTGTATCTGCCCACTTCTGGCAATCATCTTTGAGGCTGATTGGGAAGTGAATTCCTGTGTGAAAAGAGGTTTGAGCATCCACATTTTGAGGCCCAGTGCTAGATTTGTTTCTCCTCTCAGTTCGTAAAATCATAGAATTATAGAATGGCTTGGGTTAGAAGGGGCCTTTCAAGGCCATCTAGTCCAAGCCTCCTGCAGTAAGCAGGGACATCTGGAACTAAAGCAGGTTGCTCAGAGCTCTCTACAGCCTCACCTTCAATGTTTCCAGGGATGGGGCATCTCCCACCTCTCTGGGCAACCTGGGCCATTGTCTCACTATCATTGGAAAAAGTTTCTTCTTTCTAGCTAGTCTAAATCTCCCCTCTTTTAGTTTAAAACCATTACATCCTGTCCAATCACTACAGGCCCTATTAAAAAGTCTGTTTCCAGTTAAAATAGGACTTTGGAGATTGCAGTCCTGCTTTTCTTCAGGTGGCCCAGGAGAAGTCCATGAAGTGCTCAGAAAGCCAGTTCTCATACTGATGTGCCTTTGGACCTGTGGGCGTCTGATCCAGCTCCCACCGGAGCAAGCAGGATGCCATAAGGAACTGAGCTGGGCTTTCGATGGATAAGTTAGGAGGTGCTTTGCCTGTTGAGATACCAAGTGGGAATAGCCACTGGGTGGATTTGAGGAGAAGAAATACTGGTAGACTGAGCTGACACTAACATTGGTACTTCCCTGTACATGAGATATTTAACATTTGAGTTTTTGCTCTTTTTTTCAGTTTCCAAAGAGGTCCTCACTGCTGTAATTTCCTCTGGCAATAAAACACTTCAGTGCATTCCAAATGTAGCTTCACAAAAAAAAAGGTAGTATTTAGTTTAGGAGGGGCTGCAGAAGGGACCAAGCTATGTTCTGGTCTGTCTGCACAGAACAGCAGAACATGCATCAGCCTTGATGTCATTAGGAAAGGGGTATCTTGAAATGTGTCTGCAGAAAGAAGCTCTACCCCCTGTGTCCTCTCTACATACATATGTGTTTTCTCAAGAAACAGTTGAGATGAGCTGTTGTTTCTATAGAATAATGGACCCCAGAGGATTACGTGTTGGTCTTTAGCAATGCTTTGGTTGCAGGCACTTTGGCCAGAGTCCCAGTCTCTGCTCTCTATTTGCAGGAGGTCTGGGAGTTACCGCCAGACAAGTCATATCAGTGATCAGGACAATATTTTTGCAATGCTTTTTCCCCTTTGCACTTCTTTTGCACATTGGCAAGTAGTCCTTGATCAGTCTCCTGGGAAAGAGCGCAGGGCCAGAAAGACCGTGCTGGAAAGGGAGAGAAACTGCTGCCAAGGGGTGGGTGAGGGAAGATGAAAGGAAGCGTGAACTTCTAGGAAATGGTCCTGGGAAGGTGCAAGGGCTGTGGGGAACGTGCCTCAGCCAGATCAAAGGGAGTGTGAGAAAGATGATATTGCAAGGAAGTCAATAAAGTGCTTTTAAACAGCAGTGGGAAAGGTGAGAATAGAGACCGGGGGGGCTGAAGTGGGAATGGGAATGCATGTTTAAAGGGGATTTTTTTTCTTTTTTTGGCTAAATGAGTGCTTGGCATGTGAGCCTCTGTTTATCACCAGAAGCACAGCCGAAGAGCAGTACTGATCGATCTGCTTGCCTGGTTTGGTGGGAATTTTTGTTCCTGGCCTCACAGGCTTTGATGTAAGGCATGAGGAGCTATCACACATGACTGCAGTGGGAACCAATGAGGACTGCTGTGTCTGCTGACCTGCAGGACACTGGAACACTCTAGTTTACCATCTGCACAGATGCAGAGCTAAAGCTTTTTTGGATGGCTCTTGAAATCACACAGCTGCTGTTGCCCACAGTTGTGTGGAGAAGCTGTTAGGATGTGATCTAAAAAGGCCCAGCAAAGCTGGTGAGGTGTAGATCAGTGCTCTTCCTCCCTTGGCTGCAACGATGGAGAGAATGAAATGTCTCAGATGGAAGAGGGTCAAAATCAGAGGGGTGGAGATAGCTCTTTGCTTGTTGGCATCATTAATCAGAGAAAATATTTAGTGTAATTAGTGGAGTCCCCAGAGGCTCTATATGAAACAAATTGTCTCTCTCCACTCAATGCCTGTGCAGGAGGCTGGGTTAGACTGAGCAGTCCTTGATTCCCCTGCTCCAACAGGCAAGGAACCAAGTGGCTGTTGTCTGTCCTGCCTGACACAAGCCTGACGAGGGTTGATTTTAGTCACCCGATGTACAACAATGATCCTACCTACCTAAACATGTCCAAATTTGCATCTGAAGTCCAAGCAAGGGACACATGCTGTCCATTTGGGTGGTAGACAGATGGCCTTTCAAGCTGTTCGTCCTGGAGGATGTTCTGATGAAACCATTATCCCTGTCATCTGTAGGAAATTTGAACAAAGCTTTGTTTTTTTCCTTCTCTGATAAGGGTTTTGGATACTTAAGGCTCCCACTGAGTGCACACCCTAAACGATTTTTCCAATCTGTCGATGCAGGGTCTTGAACCTGGAGCTCCCAAATCTCACATGGATGCCCTGACATGAAGATCTCTGTGTGCAGTCCATGGTCCAGTCCAAAGGATGCATATTGGATAGATCTCACTTTAAGGCAGCCTACTGTTCTCACAGCTAATTTCCAGTTGTGTCTTAACTTGGGTATATCTGCAAAGACTCTTGACCCGATTTGCCTTCTCCATTAGGTTCCCACTGGGGTTCATAATATAAGAGACAAAATGTTTGGTGTACCCATGCTATTTAAGGGTATATTTAACCTATCATTTTGGAAAGACAGAGGAGAAGACTGTACAACTCAAAGTGTTACACATCTTCAGTACTGTAATTTCCATGTCAGTCAAATCTATTCTCTCATCATCTTGTTTTCCAGGTCAACAATGCAGTTCCTAGCCTGGTTCCATTTGCTGCTTCTCCTTCCTTATTTCAGTACCACCAAAACCTGCTTCCCCAGCTGCCACTGTGAAGTGGAAAGCTTTGGTCTCTTTGACAGCTTTAGCTTGACCAAAGTAGACTGCAGTGGAATAGGCTCACACATAGTTCCTGTCCCTATCCCTCTGGATACCTCCTACTTGGATCTATCATCAAACAAACTGGAAACAATCAATGAATCAATGCTTACTGGCCCTGGATACACCACCTTGGTGAGCCTCGACCTGAGCTACAACAAAATTGCCAAGGTTTCCTCTACAACCTTCTCCAGACTTCGGTACCTAGAGTCCTTGGATCTGAGTCATAACTCTCTGGAAGTCCTTCCGGAGAACTGTTTCTCCAGTTCTCCTTTGGGTGATATAGATTTGAGCAATAACAAGCTTTTGGATATAGCTATGGACATTTTTGCTTCAAAAGGTCAAGGAAAACCCCTGAATGTGGATCTATCCAGTAATATGCTCCGCACAATTACAAGGCACCGTGAAAAGAGTGTCCCCAACATCCAGAACTTAAATCTTTCTGGAAACAGGCTAACATCGGTGCCAAACCTTCAAGGTATTCCTCTCCGATACTTAAATCTTGATGGCAACCCTATAGTCAAGATTGAGAAAGGAGACTTCACAGGGCTGAAAGATTTGATTCATTTATCCCTCAGTGGCCTGCTTGGCTTTGGAGACTTATCTTCTTATAGCTTCAAGGAACTACCAGCCCTCCAAGTTCTGGATTTATCCAGCAATCCCAACTTGAAGTCACTGACTTCTGAAGTTATCTTTGGTCTGAACTCCCTACAAGAGCTCAACCTCTCTGGGACAGGAGTGTCATCCTTGCCAAAGACTGTGCTAAAATACCTGCCCTCCATCAAAAGCATCACCTTGGGAAAGAACATACAGTGTCTTAAGACCATCAAAGAAGGCCAGTACCACCGACAAATTGGACTGACAAGAAAAGAAGTCCTCAGTTGCCACGACAGCCATGGGTCCGTAGCAGCAGCGCCTTACGTTTCATGATGAAAGCTGGGGAGAAGGGGTGGGGAAGCGGGTGGGGGGTAGGGCATGGGATTTGTACAGATGTCGGACTGAGATGGCTTGCAGTGTGCCTTTTGTAAAACTGTCAATAATTTATATATTTGTATATCCCAATACTTGATTGTTTGTGGATTTTATAAACTCTCAAATCCTGGTCCACACCATCTGCAGGCTCCAGATTTTACACAGTGCATTGAGGTTCTTCTGGCAGCCCATTAGCTCAAGAGTGGTGATGCTGGACAACAGGGACCAAGCTGCTCTGCAGGTCCCAGGGCAGAACAGTCAGTCTGGAGCAAACCTTCATGCGCCAGACACATTTGTAGGAACAAAGCTACATGTCTCCACAGCACACACCAAAATGTACTGACTCTGTAACTGCTTGCTTACAAACTCATGCATCACCCTTTTTTTAATTATTACTCCCCAGGAAGTGCCTTCTGGATGTTGCCTTCATTAGCAGCACCCTGTTCCCTGTCATGCACTTTCAGTCTTGAAGAAACATTTCCAGACAAACCTGAACACAGGGTGCTCCTAATGTGCTGCTTTTTACATGCTATTTGCATAGGTGTGCAATGAACATTGAGTAAGTCAAGGACTTTTCCCACAATTTTCTCCCTGTTTTCCAATCTCAGTCCTTTCCATGTCTAATTACTACAAATCTGGCTTAGGCAACCACCTGTCTTTCTAACCTTAGCAAGCCATTTCACAGAGATAATGTGCAGCAGAGCAAGGGAAGCAGAGGGGTCTGCCAACAGCCACATCTCACCCAGGAACCAGCCTCCGATGAAGCAAATTTACTGAGTTGCAAACTGAAGAGATCATGTAGCCTAGCTTAAAAAAATATTTTCAGAAGATTCCCTCCTCCCTTTCTGGGAAAGTTTGGAAGAAAATTTTGACAGGGATTCTCATCTTGATGACCTTATCAAACCAAGATGCAGACTTGGAGTGAGAGTAAGCTGTTTCTATGCTGACGTCCTCCATCTGAACACATCTGCAACTCAGCTGGGCACATGTGAGGCCATTTCCAGCTCCAAAACGCTCTCCAGAATATGCAGGGAAAGAATTAACACTGACGCCTGCAACCCCGGAGCACTTTGCCTATCAGGGAAAAGATCTTGGTATTTTTTTTTTCCCCAGAGTTGTGGCTTTTCTTTCTCTCATACAGCTCCTTGTCTGCCAACTGAAATCTGATAAAATGCCTGGTCCTCAGAGGTTTACTCATTTTTTCCTCCATTGCTGAATTGCTGGCAAAAAAAAAAGGGGAGACCCTCTCATCCCTCTTCTTCTCCAGGCTGGGAGAAAGTCGGGGAAGGAAGCACAGAATGACTCAAGGCCATGTTTGAAGCCTTCACTTTGCTTACTGGAGCTCCTACAGTGGAGGTATCTGCAGAGGGCTGGTCCACATCTGACATGCTCTGTCCTGGAGATGAGAAAGGATGTTGTGGATGGGGTCCCACTCAGGCTCATCTGCAGCTTGGTCTCTAAGCCCAGCCTTGCATTAGGGCAACCTTCAATGTTTGAAGCTGGTTTAGGGAGGTCCATGCAAAGGTGATGCAGATATAAACCCATCTCACAACCTTCCTTGGAAGAGCTGGGAGGAGCGCCGGCTTTGTCTTCACACCCCCAAAGGTCTTTACATATGGAAACCCTCTTGCCCAAAGCAGCTGTCCCAAGGCATGGTTGAAACCCACTAAGCCCATAAAAGCCAGAGTCAACACCACACTTTTGATACAGAAATCCTTCTCTCACATTTTCATCCATCTCCTTTTCAATTGCAGATCTTAGGGTGGGATTTTAACCCTTTCTTTCAGTGATGGGATTTTTCCTCCTCTACTGAGCCTTTTCAATGCTGGACCAGCCTGCACAATCACAAGAAATACTGATTTTCTTAAAAAGGCAATGTGAGTTCCTGTAGGCAGGGATCTGGAGGGGAACAGCAACCAACTGCAGTGCAAGACAGGGGCAGTTTGGGAAGGAGGAGGTGTTTTTTAGTGGATCTTGCCTTTTTAAAGGAATTCTTTTCTGCTGGCAGAAAATGTAATTTTTTTAAAAGTTGGTTAATTTTTTAAGTCTGTATGTGAATGAAATGTTCTGGGAACACATATTGTTAAAGTTACTGTCTTTGCGCCACTGTGGTAAATTTAAAATCCAATGTGACAATCCAGTTGAAGACTGCAAGATTTCCTTGTGTAATCTCACACTAGCTGCTAGCAAAACAAGTCTTAGCAAAAGCTGGCAAATACCGTCGCTGTGTTAGTTTGTTTTTGGTTTTGTTTTTTTTTTTAAAGACCCTCTGCAGCATTGTAAGGCTTTGTGATTACTCACAATATAATAAAGTGATTTGAAGGAGAATAAACGCAGATCCCATGGATTTATTGCCTTAGCTCTGGGAGGGTGGCAGCTGTCACTGGGTCCAAAGTGCAACACGGCTTCTCTCCCTGCTCTGCTGAGCTACCAGCCTCAAGGCTGTTGCATCTCCAAACTGGGGGCAGGATTTGTCCCACTGTATTTTGGTTTGCTGGAATCCTCATGGGCAGAAAGGCTTGAGAGCTTCACTGTGTGACTCAAAGGAAATTACGGACATGTGGCAGTGAAGCAGCACAAGAGTATCTGGAACAAATTTCCTGCTCCAGGATCTGCTCCAAAGCTTGTCACAGATAGTGGGGATCTCTTCATGGATTTAGCCAATCTGGGACACAGTCTGCTAGGGTTGAAAGGCTGGATTTGCAGAGTGGGTGATGTGGGGAGAGCCCACAAGCTGTTTCACAAGACCATGGAGGTGGGAGTGAACGGGTGAAGGAGTGGTGCTACAGCAGGGAAAGCTGCACGCTGCCAGACTGCAGAGCTTTCATCAGCAGTGAGATACATGTGGTCCAGTCTCAGCATCACTCTGAGTAGTGGGGGCTGCTGCATGGAGGGCTTAGAGTGTGCAACTAAAGAATAAATAGCAACCTCTTAGGAGGGCTTTGCTTGCCCTTAAATAGCAAATTTAATTTTAAGCACTTCTCAGTGCCATGTATATAAAAGTGATGCAAGCAAAGCCCCAGTGAGGAAAACGCCCACGGAAAGCTGCAGGTCCTCCCAAGCCTGAAGGAACAACTCCATCTCCCATCCAGGCAGGCAGAACTGTAGGCTGCCTGGAAGAGGCTGTTGGTTCTCCATCTGCTTCCCAAACCCACACCTGTCATCCAGGATGGCATTCAAGGTACAGTCAGACTATAACCCAGGTGTTGACATCTCCGGGAGTGGCCAGATCTTTTTTCCAGCGTTATTACAGTGGGAAAAGCCATCAGCAGCCCTTAAGAGATGTCTGCTCCTCTGTTATCCACCATTAGGCTACATCGTCATACACCTTCTGGATGGGATCTCTCCCACCCTGGGATTCAGGCTCAGTTGGAGCAGTGGAGAGTGTCCTACTGTCCTGGGGAAGGACACTGTCCCAGTAGAAATGGGTCTGAACTAAATTCTCCCACTTCCTTATTAATGCCCCACTTATATGATGCTTAAGTACTGTGATGTACCTTGCCCCCCCTTGCCTTAACATCTTATTTTTCTAGTTATTATTTATATAGCCTTTCTGAAGCCCTCTGGATGGGAAGGAGCAGGTATGCCTCCATCAGCAATGTTAGCCCCACCCAACCACCTCTTCACTACGGGACATGGACACCTGCACCACAGCACTGATGTCCTCACAGAAAAGCAAAAGGCACACGGTAGCTTCAGGCTTGGAAAATCTGGAAAAGCCCTCATGCCATCTTCCTGAAGCTGCTGTCAGTTTAGTTTGATGACACAGTGTGACGGACTACATCCTGGTGTCAGACATCACCCCAGCCACCCATGCCAGGAAAGTCAGCCAGGCTGGTTAGCTGCAAGCTTTGTCTGTCTCCAGGACCAGCTGTGATCTGTCTCTGTGGCTGGATAAGTTTGCCCTGGCAAGCAAGATGGGCACTTTAATTAGAGGCTGAATATTTTTAGAAGCAGGAAAACCTCAGCGGAGGCTGGGCAATAAGGATAGGCTGGGTTGGGGAGGGGGAAGAAGTGGCTGAGCTGGCATTTGCTTGCAGCACTCTTGTCTCCTGGAGGGTTATCAGCCTCTCACTCGCCCTTTCCAGCCTGTTGGGAAAGACATGGAGGGTTGCTTCCCCTCATCCACCTTGTGGCCAGGATAGCATAGGACAAACTTCTCTTTATTTGAAAACACACATCTCTTGGTACCCAAAAGTACCCATTTTCTGCTTGCCAGTCTGCTGGAGCTGTTTCTCCTGGCTGTCAGCTGTCAGCCTACAGAAGTTCCTCATTGAATGATTATGCGACTGACTTCATAGCAGCAGTAGGTGCCATCCCTTTTAAAAATAGCTACTCCTCTGTACATTTTCCATTTTGCAGGAGGTTTTTATTTCCAGCACGTTTGTTCCACACACCCTGGCTTGGTCAGGCTGGAAAGCGCAGATGCACTCTTGCCATGCCAGGAAATAATGCTGCATGGTTGGTCATAATCCTTCTGCCTGCCCCAGGATCTGCCTCCTGGGAAAGCTTTGGGGCAGTGAAACCCTCTGCCCTGTGCATGTTTCTAGAGGCAGCACTGAAGCATTATTCCTGCCTCACTGCCCTGGAGACATCCCCTTCCTTCCCTTTTTGAGTGGACAAGCAGACCTGGGAACCTGATTAAAAGGTGGAAAATTGGAGCTGAAACTAGGCCATCAGATAAATCCTTTCCTGTAATAAGCATAGGCCCTTAATCACAGTCTTTGTCTCCTAACATTTGTATGCCTGTGTGCATGCGTCCCTCAGCGCCAGAACAAACCACACACACCCCCCCTGCCAACTCCTGCCCCATCCCCACCCCTGCACTGCCTTTCATTAATGGCATTAAAATAAGAGTGGTTCATTCTGCCACAGAGGAGAACCCTGGAGAAAGCAGCAGCCTGCTGTGCCAGGCATCTTTCAGAAACCCCCTGTCAGCTTCAGGGGGGTTGAGGCAGGGGGATGTGGTGACACCCTGCCCAGTTCCATCCCCTCCAGTGGTCCAGCCTCCACTCCAGGTCCACCCCAAGGGAATGAATCAGCCTGAAAAAAAGGTCAAGTTTTCCCCCTGGAAACTTTCCCACCACCGTGGTGATGTCCTCTAACCCCCACGGCTGCCTGCCTGGACCTCTATGCCATGTGCCCCGCCTCTGCTTCCTCGTTAGCAGTGGATGTGTGTCACGGTGCTTGCTGGTAATTGACTGGGGCCGTGCTGGGAATATGAACCTACATTTCAAAGAGATTGTTAACCTCCTTTTCCTTCTCTTTGAACTGCTTGCTTTATTGTAGGTTAAAGAAAACACACATCTTCTTCCTTCCAGAGCCCCTTTTGACAGGAGCCCACATGTTGTTAGAGCCTGTGTTTTTTTTACCAGCAGTGGTGTTGGTGGCAATGTGCTGCTAAGAAGCATGTGGTGATCAGCACTCGTGTGGCCAGCAGGACTAGGGCAGGAATTGTCCCCCTGGACTTAGCACTGGTGAGGCTGCACCTTGAGTTCTGAGTTCAGTTTTGGGCCACTCACTCCAAGAAGGACATTGAGGGACTGGAGCATGTACAAAGAAGGGCAGCAAAGCTGGGGAAGGGTCTAGAGTATAAGTCTTGTGAGGAGCAGCTGAGGGAACTGGGCTTGTTGAGTCTGGAGAAAAGGGATCTCAGAGAAGAACTTCTTGCTCTCAACAACTCCCTAAAATCCCTGAAAGAAGGCTGTAATAGGGTGGGGATCAGTCTCTTCTCACAATGAACAAGTGATAGAACAAGAGAAAATGGCCTCATGTTATGCTAGGGGAGGTTTAGGTTGGATATTAGGAAAAAAAATTTCATTGAGAGGGTTGTAAAGACCTGGAACAGGCTGCCCTGGTAAGTGGTGGAGTCCCCATCCCTGAAGGCATTTAAAACACATGTAGATGTGGTGTTGAAGGACACAGTTTAGTGGTGGACTTGGTGGTGCTGGTTTAACAGTTGGACACAATGATCTTAAAGCTATTTTCCAACCTAAACAATTCTATTTTTCTATGATTCTATGATGAATTTTGGTGGGATCAAGCTGCTCCTTGATTCTGAGGGGATTTTGGGTAAAGGAATGGTCCAGGACTGTCAGAGGCATGTAACATCTCTGTCCTGGAAGCATGTGGTGGGGTCTCAGGCAATGCAGGACCAAGGGCAGGCCACAGGTTATGGACCGCTCATTCAGAAACTAGGTTCAAAACCCTCTACCATGCTGGACTTCCTAGGTGGGCTTGGGCATATGGAAACTTTTCTGAAGTATGTTTCTGCAGGTGGTTTAATTCACCCTGTAACTGCAGGACAGCAGAGAGAGGTTGTCCTGACCTTTATTTCTACTACATCAAAGCCCACATTTGTGCAGCCCTTCACTGTATCAAAAAAGAAAAAAAAGAAGATCATTTTTCAGACAGACCAGTGAACTGAACCAGCCCATCAGGTGGCCACACAGCCACTAGCAGAAATGCACAGCAAGAAGAACATGTTGCCCTGCACAGCGAGCACCCTGAGTCCCTCTTCACAATACTCTATGAGCAATGTCTACATCCATTTTAGGTTCAAAACAGGTTCACTGCTTTTCTGTGGTAGCTCTGCAAATACTGTCTGTTAGGATTCAGCAGCCACAGATTCCGAGTAACTCTGAGCATCTTGCCTGTTTATAACCTACAGCTCGGCCCTGGTTGGGCTGCTATGAAGATAAATGTATGTAGAACTGTGAGTCATTGGGTTATTAGATTTGACAATGTCCTGAAAGACAGGCTCTGAATCACCAGAGCTGACACCTGCATTCACCGAATCACAGAATTATTGAGGCTGGAAAAGACCTCTGAGATCAACCAGACCAGCCTGTGACCTATCACCAACACATTGGCTAGACCATGGCACTAAGTGCCACATCCAGTTTTTCCTTAAACACCTCCAGGGATGGTGACTCCAGCACTTCCCTGGGCAGTCCATTCCAATGTCTGATCACCCTTTCCATGAGGAAGTGTTTCCTAATATCCAGCCATCAGTAGGTCTGCACTGGCAACCAGGTCATCCCTGGTTCTATGGTCCTAAAATCCTTGCGTTGCTAATGATGCTTTCTCAGCTCACATTGGCTATTCTCTTTGCCCTCATGACAGATGTTCTACCAAACATCTCTGAGGGGCTGGAATATGTTCAATACCTGTCTTGTTCAGTAAGTCTTTGAGAGGAACTATCTCAAAACTTTATTTTTACCACCTGGCATAGGACCAAGTATGATGGGAAGGAAGGTCAGGGATGGAGCAGAGCTCTGGCACAACCCCAAAACTGAATTTGGGATCCTTCATGGGGCACACACCTCTACAGCTCTGATGAAAGCTATAAGGCCTGAAGCTGTTTCCAGACAGTGCAGTTTTTCACCTCATTTTTACTTCATTTCAGCTACCCTTCAGTTTGGAAGGTAAGTATTCCATGTCTCCACATCTCTACTACTGTCCCTAATTCAACCACATCAGGCTGCTAATTCCCCTTTTACCAAGAATTGCCCTTACCTTTTTGTAGGACTCATACATACAATAATTATCACAGCTCTGAAAATCCCTGGATTTCAAATGAGCTCTGCTCACTGACCAAATCTAAGCTTTTATCTTCAGATGTTGTGAGGGAGAGCATGTCAGTATAAACTTAAGTCAGACATTTTTGCTAATATGTCCTACCTTGTGGCTGCAATGAACTAAGTGCATATAGTCACCACAGGTCAGCCAGCATTCATAAAATCTAATAGCATTGATCAAACAGCTGAGAACTCATATTAAAGCATAAATCAATCTGTGCCGCTCCATAACCTTTAGGATATTTCTGAAGAACAATATTCTACAGTCTGGGTTTTTTTTTTTGCTTTACCTGTACTCATTGCCATAATTTCTTCTATTGCTTCAGTGATTATGAAACATGAAATAATGGATAATTTGCTGGAAGAGCTGGACATCTCTAAAGGTAATTTTCAGACCTGCTAATCTGCTGCCTCTGTCTAAGGTAAGAAATTACTGAAGAGGGAGTAGCTTTTCCTGTGAGATATGCTGAGAATGTTTGGTCCTCACATACAGTCTCTTTTGCAGGAACACAAGGGGCAAGATTTTTCCCTATTTTGCTACTAATCCTAATCACCATTATGAAAATTCTCTATTTTTTTTCCAGAAGTATCTGTTCCTAGAATCTTTCTCTTTTAATTTTTTTTTTTTGTAAAGTGATTGCTTGTCTCTAAGAAAAACCAACCAACCCACCCAACAGCTGTCTGTTTGTTCTTGTGCTATCTGGGACCTGCATCCTAGAGACCACAGAGGTGAAAATCCCTCTGAATAAACAGGAAAGGAGGAGAGCACAGAACATGGGAAATGCCTGGGTAATCCATGGTGGCAATTGTGCCACAATGCTATTTTTATCACTGTTTCTTAAATGTCCTCTGGCAGCATCCTCAACCTCCCAAGACCAACGCTCCTTCATGGCTAAATTGAGAAGGATCGTGCCCCAGAGATATTGCAACCAGAGAAGACTTCCAAAGAGGATATTATCCCAGAAATATGGAAAGGTTAGGACTGTGTCTGTTTTCTCAAAGCCTTATCACAAAGCTGCAATTTTTCTTTGGTCACTTTAGGAACCTACACTGGCTCCATCTAGTCCATATCTACTTTCTGTAAGATTGCCCTAAAGGTGCATCGAACCTTTTGGCAAGTCCAGAGGGCTGCTTCTTTTGGAGGCAATTTCATAGATGGGTTTGAATTCACCAGTGAGACACCTTTTCACCCCAAAATATTCCCTACATGAATATTCTTGTCTCTACTTTTGCTCATCAGCTAATACTACATTCATAAACAAGCAGGCCAGTCTCTGCTCCATGGAAGTGTAGACAATTGGAATGCTAGGGAAAGAGGTGCTGTTCTGGGAAAAAGCACTTCCAGGCTCACAATGGGTTTGGGTTTCATGGCTTTAGGGGAAAAATAGTGCTTTTCTGTGGTAGCTCTGCAAATACTGTCTGTTAGGATTCAGCAGCCACAGAAAAGCAGTTGTAGATCCTTTATGCATGGAGAACGTCCCCTGGTCACAGACTTGAATCCATGGGCAATCAATTTAGGCAAGCAAAAGCTCTGTCTGAATTCCTTCAGCTGCCCCACTCCTGAAGCCAAAACCAGAGCTATAAAATGTGCATCGTGCTGGCATCCCAAAGCAGAAGCACCACAGCTGACCTGGACCCCATCTTAGAGTCACCAAGGGGATATCAAAATGATCGAAATGAGCTGGTAATTCCTTCATTTTCTCTCTTCAAGCTACAGCAGAAGAGAAAGGCCCCAGGAAAACATTGTGTCAGGACATTCATCACTGACCTGGATGAAAGGATGGAGTGTGCTGATGATACAAAACTGGGAAGAGTGGCTGACATACCAGAAGTCTGTGCTGCCATTCAGCAAGACCTAGACAGGATGGAGAGTTGGGTGGAAAGGAACCTCATGAAGTTCAACAAGGGCAAATGTAGGGTCCTGCACCTGGGGAGGAATAACCCCCTGCACCAGTATAGCTGAGGGGTTGGCCTGCTGGGAAGCAGGTCCACAGAGAAGGACCTGGCAGTCTTGGTGGACAACAAGTTCACTATAAGCCAGCAATGTGCTTCTGTGGTGAAGAAGGGCAGTGGTGTCCTGAGATGCATTATAAATGGTGTGGCTTGAAGGTTGAGGGAAGTTCTCCTGCCCTTCTACTCTGCCCCAGTGAGGCCATATCTGGAGTATTGTGTCCAGTTCTGGGCTCCCTAGTTCAAGAGAGATGTGAACTTTCTGGAGAGAGTCCTTTGGAGGCTACAAGGATGACGAGGGAACTGGAGCATCTCTGTGTTGAGGAAAGGCTGAGAGACCTGGGGATGTTTTGCCTGGAGAAGAGAAGCCTGAGAAGGGATCTTCTCAGTGTTTATCAACATCTAAAGGGCAGGGGTCAAGACAATGGGGCCAGACTCTTGTCAGTGGTGCCCAGTGACAGGACAAGAGGCAATGGGCACAAACTGGAACACAGGAAGTTTCCTCTGAACACATGGAAAAAACTTCTTTCCTGTGAGGGTGATGGAGCCCTGCACCAGGCTGCCCAGAAAGGTTATGGAGTCTTCTTCTCTGGAGACATTCAAAACCTGCCTGGATGCATTCCTTTGCAACCTCCTCTAAGTGAACCTTCTTTAGCAGGACAGTTGGACTCATCTCCAGAGGTCCTCTCCAACCCCTACCATTCTGTGATTCTGTAATTCTGTGACATGTTCCCATTTCCATGCCACAGATCCCTGCATTATCTGCTGCAGAAGAGAGGCTGGCTGCCCCATCTGAAGCAGCAGTTTCACATGGCAGAGCAGAGCTATGCAGTTTCCAGCAGAGCTCTGGAGCCAGCCAAGCACCATTAGCCTAGTTTTTCATCCAAGCAAGGAAGTCCTGGCTCCTGGCAGGCTTATTAGCTTTGGCACTGAGCTCAGCTGACACCTGGCCAAGGCATTCTGGCTGCAGCTGGACCTGCCTGGCTTCTATCCCAGCAGCTTGGGTCTCTTCTCATCACACTTCCCTACCCTCTTGCTTCAGCATGGACAGAGCAGGCCTGTGTGCCTGCCCAGATGAACAACGGGGATAGCTACAGACTTGGGAGACAGAGGGGGTGTTCAGACCCCAAACATCTTTGTATATCCAAAGATCCCTGAGATTCAAAAATTTCCTTGCAAAAGGTTTGGCTGTCCGGGAGAACTCCCTCCTGTCTGACAAAAGCAGTGATGGGCAGCTGGGCACAAGCAGTGATGAGCAATTTGTTGTATTTGCTTTTATTGCTTATCTTCCCTCCTTCAAGTTCAAGATATGTTTGAAAACCTAGAAGAAAGCTGCATGGCTTTTTCCAGGATTGAACTAATCTCATAAGCAGCTGGAATAGAGGATAAAATCCCAGAAGCTGACAGACTCTCATGGTCCAGTACATGGCAGATCTTCCCTAATGGTTTCAAAGTATTTCTTAACTCATTTTGTGATTGCTAGGGAGAGAGAAAGACAACCTGTGCCCATGGCAGTCCTGCTGCAGACACACCTCTCTTCTCTGGTGGCCTCTTCCACCAGAATAGTCCTGCACAGAAGTACCCTTGAGGTAGCAGGGACATATTCCATTAGATCAAGTTGCTCAAAGCCTCATCCAATCTGGCATCGAACTCTTCCAGGGAGGAGGCATCTACAATTTTCTGGAGCAACCTGTTCTGGTGTGTCAACAACCTTTATAACAAAAAACCCATTTCCTTATGTGTAAACTAAATCTACTCCCCAGCATCTAATCTGAATCTTCCCTCACTGCAGCCTGAGCAGGTGACTCCTTGTCCTTACCCCCACAGATGTGGTGATGAGGTCATGAAATTAATGACTGACAGGCAATGATGCTCCATATTAGCTATGTTTGAACTGCTGAGCCCCTGCTGAAAGGTGATTTCCTTACTAACCACCTTCCAGCACCAGACACAGCCTGGAACACAGCAGATAGAGCATTTTTATCAGCTTTGTAAGACATTAACTGCAGGACCTACTCTTCTCCCAGGCACCTGCTATGTGCTGCAGGTTAAACAGGGAGCAGACAGCATGCACAGAAGATGCAGGATATGCTCTGTTGGGTGGAGATAAGGACAAAAATTCCCCCATCACTGGATAAATAATGCTAGCAAGAGTCAGAGCTTCTTCTAGCCCCAAGCAGGATCTTCATGGACTTTGACCAGCAGAAGTGAGTCTCAGAAGAGACTTGGAGTCTGGTTAAGGTGGCAGCCTGTGGATCGATCCCTTTCACAGCCACTGCAGCAAAGCACTGCTGCCAACACACCAAACTGCCAAGGGGGATATCAGGACTACATGGGTTATCACTCTCTGTTCCAAAGCTGCATGCTATGGGGAAAAGAAGCAATTAGACACCAATTCTTTCTGTAAATATGGATCCAGAGGGATCTGCACCTGTTATAATACTGCCATTCAGAGGGACCTGGACAAGCTTGAGAAGTGGGCCTATGTGAACCTCATGAGATTCAACAAGGCCATGCACAAGGTCCTCCACATGGGTTGGGGCAACCCCTAGTATCAGTCCAGTCTAGGGGATGAAAGGATGGAGAGCAGCCCTGGGGAAAAGGACCTAGAGGTACTGGGCAGTAAAAAGCTGAACATGAGCCATCAACGTGCACTCACAGCCCAGAAGCCAATCCCATCCTGGGCTGCATCCAGAGCAGCATGGGCAGCAGGTCGAGGGAGGACATTCTGCCCCTCTGCTCTGGTGAGACCCCCCTGCAGTGCTGGGTCCAGCTCTGGAGTCCTCAGCACAGGAGAGACAGGGACCTGTTGGAGTGAGGCCAGAGGAGGCCACAGTAATGATGGGAGGGCTGAAGCCCCTCTGCTGTGAGGCCAGGATGAGAGACTTGGGGTTGTTCAGCCTGGAGAAGAAAAGGCTCCAGTGAGACCTTGTTGAGACTTTTCAATTCTTAAAGGGAGCATTTAAGAAAGATGATGACAGTCTTTTTAGCAAGGCCTGTTGCAACAGGACAAGGGATGGTGGTTTTAAACTACAAGAAGGTAGGTATAGACTAGAGAGAAGGAAATTTTTTACAGTGATGTACAGGTGAAACACTGACCTAGGTTGCCAAGAGTTGGTAGACGCCCCATCCCTGTAAACATTCCAGGTCAGGTTGTATGGGGCTCTGAGCAACCTGCTCTGGTTGCAGATGTCCCTGCTCACTGCAGGGGGGTTGGACTAGATGACCTGAAAGGAGTTTGCAATGACGTAGAGGTCAGTCTCTTCACCCAAGGAACAAGTGATAGGACAAGACAAAATGGCCTCAAGTTGCACCAGAGGGGGTTTAGACTGGACATTAGGAAAAATTTCTTCCCTGAAAGGGCTGTCAAGACGTGTCCCAGGCTGCCCAGGGCAGTGGTGGAGTCCCTATACCTGGAGGGGCTTCAAAGCAGGGGAGGTGTGGCACCAACGAACATTACTTAGTGGTGACCTGGCAGTGCTAGGTTAACAGCTGGACTGATGATCTTAAATGTCTCTTCCAACCGGAACAATTCCATTATTCAGGAAGACATGCCACGGCACCTTCTTGGGGTGGTGGGTACCAAAACTGCTGCCAAGAGAAAGATCCAATGCTAGCATCGTCAGGGATGAAAGTCATTGCAAAATACAAAGCACAGCAAAAGTCTGGGCATTCCTGAAGCAAAGCCTGGAGATCTAGTGTGTGTATCTACAGATCGCTTTGTCACTCAGTGCATACAAATTTCCTGTGACACCTGTATTGACAAGAGTTAGCTAGATCTCCAGAGAAACAACATCGCCACCAAATTCATCCACGCAAAGAAATGGCACTTCAGCAGAGAAGAATGCATCCGTCAGGGCTAAAAGCAATTGCACTGAGAAATGAAAGGGATCACCCACACTCCTTCTGCCCTGATGTCACGCAAACATGCTTTTCTCCTGATGTATCTTGTCCAGGAAGTCTGATTTTGCCAGAAACAGAGAATGAGTTGCAATCATGATTCAGCCCTTGGCTCAGGTTAACCTCTTTCTGGCAGAAAAATTCAGGTGTGAATTTCTTTAAAAACAGGTTTGATGTTCAGCTCATTTGATAGAACCTTGATAGGGCATGACAGTTTGGCTTGGGCCCCAAAAGCTCCAGAGCTCCAGGCCTGAGGTTCAGAGGAATATTTTTTAAAAATTTCATACACACATAAAAAGGAGAAGGTCAGGACTAGGCTGATCACTGTTTGTGCTCCACAGGATCACAGACAGTGACTGAAAAATCCCTGACAGAAATCTCTAGTCCCTGTTTGGAAGAAGGCATCATGACAAGGTGGATGGAGCAGAATGTTAACCATCTTCAGCAAAGGAGAATTATTTGCTGTAATGACATTTTTCAAATAAATAGGCGTGAATACCTCACTGCCAGAAGCCATCAAGAAATGACCCAAAGATCCATTAACATTAACAAGTCTTGGGGAACCTGGGGGAAAAGGCACAGGGCCTGGGTCATGGCAATCTTGGCAGAGGAGAAGGAGACAACCAGACTGGTAAGCACCATCAGTTCTTCTCAAAACAATAGATCAGTTAATTTGGGATTTCATCATCGGGATCGTAATCTGGACAAATGCACATATGTCCATAAACACAGTCAGATGGCAGAGAAGAAAACCTTCATTAGCATTCATTACGTTGCAGCCTCTGAGCCTCTGCTGATAAAGGCAGCTGTGACGGTTTAATACATCACAGTTGCTCCAAGGCATTCTGCCTTTTTTCCCTTCTAAACTGCATTAGATGAGATTAACAAAGCATGCATTAAATGGTGTCAGAACTGGCCCCCTGACAGATCTTGAAACGTGGATGTAAAGGGATGGGCACCCTTTTCTTACCAGAGATGGCTTAATGTGGACAGAAGTGGAGAAGCAGATAGAAGCAGGTCCAGGCACAGAGGATTAAAGGGCTCAAAGCCCAAAGGCAGACTGAGGAGGATAGTCTGGGGAGGAGGCACTGGAAGGAGGTGCAGAAAGACTTTTAGGGGACTGAGAAGCTGACAGGGTTTGTGGGAGCAGTTTGAAGGTCTGTGGGATGCAGAGCATACTGGGCTGGTACACAGGTGCATCCATGGAAGGAGAGAGAGTCAAAGGGATGTCAACTTCAAGGGCAGACAGCCTGTCAGAGGATATTTCACCTCTAAAGGGTGAGAGACTCCCCTGAACTGTAGTGAGTTGGGGATGTGTGAGAAACAGACAAGTTTATGTGCCAGAAGAGGCCCACAAAGGTCTTGGGCATCCAAAATGAAGAAAGGTCCCACAGGAAGGATGTCTTCTTGCATTAGTAGACAGTAGGCTAGGGCTGCTAGGACATGACAAGTCAGTTCTGCTGGCCGCATAACAGAGGCTGGGAAAATAGCAGAGAGCTGGGGATTAGATACACTACCTGTCAACATGAAGATTTAGGAGCACAACCTTATTCATCAAAGAGAAGGCTCAGAGAAATCGTTATATATGGGTATTTACATAGGGGAAAGCTGTCTGATAACAAGATGGAGAAGAGGAGGTTCTTCAGTCATGCTGATAGTGGAATAAGACATGATGGGTGGAACGTAGCATTAGAGTAATTCGACCTTTGAAGTGGACACCAACTCACTGCTGTGAAGGTAATTAAATATTGCTACAGCTTATCAGGGAGGCTGCCAAGTCACCAGTGTTTCTTACATTGAAATAAAGATTAGGTATCTAATCTAAAGAAGATGCTCTAATCCAATTTCTGGGAAAAATCTATTTCCTGTATACAGATGGTCAGATAAGATGATCCTCATGGTACCTTTTGACTGTGCAGCCTGTGAATTTAGGAAGCATAAACTCTCCTGTGTAAGAATCCATCTTCATCTGGTAGATGACGTGTCAGGCTAATCAAGAGGGAATGCATAATACAGGCTGAGATCCCAGCTCAAGAGCATGCAGCCAGTGCTGGGAAGAGAGCTCAGAAATTCCTGGCTCTTATCCCATTAGTCTACTGGGAGATAGATAAGCCTCCACATTTCTTCAAACCTCATATGAACCACAGAACTACTTAGAGGGGTTTGGTTTTGCTTGGTATTTATATTGCACCAGCTGTAAAAAGGTGCAGTCTGACTGTGCTAAATTGATAGGGTTTTGGAGAGGTGTCCTCTGCCTCACCAAAATTTAAAATCTTGTTGAGGACATGAGGCAAGCAAGAAAGAACTCACTGGACACTTGGCAGTGGCAGTCCTCCAACAACTCAGTGAGACCATGCAACCCAGTCCTCTATACCAGAATCAGGAGGAAGAAAAGCAGGCACGCCGTGGAAGAGCAGATAAATTGAGTGGTTGTGATGGAGAAAGGGGTGCAAGCCCAAACAAGTTGTAGCCAAAGCCAGGATCTATCCAAAGAAGGCAAACTTCTGGATGGTGTCATCTCCAGAGAAGAGAATAGCCAAGAACCACCAAGAATGAGGGCTGCGAGTCATCAAGCCACATGGAGAAGTGCCAAAATATGCCAGATGGAGCAACTCTTGAAAGTGCTGCTTCTCCCCATTGACTTTAAAGGGAGACATGGGTGACTGGCCCAGATGGAGACATTAACACCTGATACATTGGAAGTCAGATAGGATGAATTCCAAAGAGCCAGAGGAGGCCCAGATGAAAGTGGTAATAACAGAGAATTAATTCTCTAAGGCAAAAGGCTCTCTCAGTTTCTCAGATATGAAAAAAGGACTTTCAATATAATCTGTCTAGAATAATCTACAATTTAACTAATGAGAAGAGGGAATTTAAGAGGGACTAAACTGCCTCAAAACCAGGTTGCTGTGTGGCCTCCTCCACTGGCTGTCTGGAGAGAATGCTCAAAAATCCCATTTCAGCAATGTCAGAAATTAAGTGCAGTAGCCAAAAAAAAGTTCTGACTGGTGTTTTATGTCATTTTTTTTACTTTAATAATATATTTCTAAAAATAAAAATATAGATAAAAGAAAAAAGGTGAAGCAAATAACTAAGGTAAGGCAATCAAAGGTAAAGCTAATAAAAACAATAACTGGTTTTATTCTGGATTATTTAGCATATCTGAGCTTTGTTATGGACAACATTTTATTATGGACAGAAAGGGAACACTGAGCATTAAACCACAGTGAAGTCACTTTAGGTGTTTTTTATTATTTGTTGGGATTTCTTAATCATTTTTCTGAAACCCCCTTGGAAGATCCATTTTGCTTCAAGCAAAATTTAATTTTTTTTTTTTTTTTTTTTTTTTATAGGCTAAGGTCTGTTCAGGGGCGG
>JAAGNO010009560.1:0-21836 GCA_033439905.1 Ceryle rudis | reverse complement strand
GATTTTCCTGGTGGTTTTTTTTTTTTTTTTCCTGTTTTGTATTTACTATTTTTCTGTTTTCAAAGTGACTAAAATGTCAACCTTGGAGGTCTTGAAAGAACCCCAAATCTAGATTTGGTTATTAATGTATAATTTAAATAAAATTCAGATTTTTCTGTACTGGAAATCTTGGTAACACTTCAAGATTATAATTATCTCTAAGACACAGATTTGTCCTTGAATAAGGTACTTATCATATAAATTTGACAGTTCAGGGAATGTCACATTTTGGGAGTGAGGAAAAGATTTTCTACCTGTTCTCGCTAATGAATAGTAGGCTGCAGGGACTCAGTACTCCACTCTGCACACACTAAACATCCACTGAAAACACATATGGGCCTACAGTGGCTACGTCTGCCTGATCTTATGCAAGATATAGAGGGAGAAAAATGTTATCTTTGCTCTGTGGAAATCATTTCATTCTATTCATCCCTTACAAAGTTCATTTCTGGCTGGATAAATATCTGTTCTGTGAGGGAAGCTAAAATCTGCTGTGTTGATTATGCTAACAGACTCTACAAATGTTCTGAAGTTCTCTATCACTGCCTTGGACTATAAAATGACTGCAATGCAAGGCATCTTAATGTTTTATTTCAGACCTCAGTGGTGTGAGAAAAAGAAAGCTTCAGTGAAATAATTTCATATTACAATAAGTGGAGGAAGGCAGTTTAGCAGTCATCTCAGTGTCTGATACACATACGGAGCTATAAGCATTTATAGCAGCCTCTCACAGCATGCTCAGCATTGTTTGTCATTTTATAGGTAGATCGCTACTTAACATTTTTGTTTTAATTTACGATTAAGTGTGATGTTTGTGCTATGTTGCAGAGTTGAAATCTCCATTATGATGAACAGATTTGTATACTTTGAAAAGTGTCAGTAAACTGTCTTGTAGTTGCACTGTGTCACTTTGACGATATTTTACCGTGTAAAACTTTGTTGTTGCTCCTGCTAGTGCTGTTGGTTTTAAATTGTGGTGTCTTTTATAATTTTATCAACTTCTCATTAGGATTTTCAGAAGTGTTTTATCAACTTAAGTGATGCAGAAATAAACAAATAAATCAGTGAACGTCTAATACCTTATTTTGCAAAGAAACTCTGTGGTGTGTTAAGACTAAACCAGAAGAATATTAACTGCAGATACTGCTTACAATTAATTATCTTCAGCTATACGGTTAAAATATGTTGTCTAAGACCCACTGTTGTAAGAATGAAAGATAATGTGCTCTACAATTTTCAGGTCATATGATTCAGTAGAGTTGATCCAGATGCCTCATTAAATGAAAAAAGCCACCCTTTACTTGGAATTGTATCAGTTAAACCTATGACTAGAATGGATTCCCCCCACAGAATAATAAAGTAGATAATTTATCCCATTGCTTTCTTAATTTCTTTCTACCAACACCTTACTGTGAAGATTAGGGGAAAGAAGGACACGTCCTTGTATTTTACCTTGAATTCCACTATATTAATGACAGAAAAAGTAGAACTGATCTGTATTATTGGTTAATTAAAAACTAAATTTCTTTTACTCTCACTTTAGCTTGCCACTTAAAAATTAATTATGGACAATAACAAATAGCAAAATGTGCCTTTTCCAGAATAAGCTCCCCATTGGGACGCAGTGAAAATGTTAAGAATTAATCAAATAATCTAACTTTATGTTATTTTTGCTACCTCACATGTATACAAAACCCCACTGATGTTTGACTTTTTTGGTTTCATAAATATTTAATTGCATTCTCCTTGTAAACTGCATTTTTTTTTTCTGCCCAAAGGGAAGAAAAAACAATTTGTGTGTTAATTTTATCTTACTGGTTTTGTTCAGCTTCAGTAGTTCTGTATATAAAATAAGAGATTAAATAAAAAGAAATGTATGCAATCTTTGTTAATGTAAAGAATAAAAATTAGGGAATGCACTTGATTTTGTAACAATTTGAGTACATTACTACTTACATACATACAGTGAAAAGCAGGCAATTCAGCATTCCCAATTCCCCCACTTCTCAACTTTAATATTTATTTTGTTGAGATTCTGCTGCTCCCTACAGAATAATTGAAAATATTTAGGATTTTACAAACCTAAATTTTGCTATGCATTATTTTTTAATCTCACCCAGAACAAATAAATGCATGGTTTTAATAGTCTTCTAAGGAAGCAGAACTTTATGTGTTGTCATTGTACACTTTTTTTGATACATTTTGCATGACATGCAACTTAAAATATCTTGCCACTTTGTGATATATTGATAAATAAAAATATAAGTGATAGACACTGTTATTGAACCACTGAAATAAGATGAAAATTAATGTAGACCCCCCAAGAGAACAGAAACTAAGTTTACTAAGCTCTGAGTTTCAGGAAATAAGCTAATTATATATTTTATCAGCTGCTACCTCTATATTACTATTCTTTCCAGACCGTACTGTCTGTAACAAAACAGCAGCAGTTAAATGTAATGAGGCACTGACAACAGGGCAACGGGAAATAGAAAAGTCTCTAGATGTAACTGTATATTTTGTTACAGTTTAGAAATATATCATGCTCTTTGAAATCAAAGGAAAAGTAGCATTTTTACTAATTGATATTCCTTAAAAATAATTAACTAAAAAAAATCCAAAACATGGATTATATTTTCTGCAGCTAACCTCAGAGATGAATAGGAAGGTCTGTTGTCCGTGGATATGCCCTACCTGTCTCCCTTGCACTGTATCTGTCCATCATTTAGGAGATTATGCATGAAAGAGTGGAGGCTGAGGAATCTTTTGTCATATCCTGTCCTTACAAGTGTGTGGAGAAAGCAAATGAGCAGATTTCATACAGCCTGAATTAGCTCCTTTGATAGTGCTGTGCTGAGTTACAGACTGTATTACCTAGAAGCCAGGCATTAGGGGAAAGTGTCAGAGATATGCTTGAGTTTCTCTTACTATGTCACAAAACTCACATACCACAGAAACTCACATCTCCTTGGTTTACTGAGATTAGCAATAAGTTAGGACACTACACTAATGACATCCCTCAAATATCTTCAGTTTTCCTTAGTGTTCCCCCAAATCGTCAGAGAAGGTACTAGTCTTGAGAGGACAACTACAGGTTACGTCTTCCAAGGCATATGGTGAATGTATCATGGAGCACAAAGGTATTTGAGCATGCCCGGTTTTGCTTACAAAGTAACTTTGTAGAGATGTTGACATAACCAAGGAAACTTACAGGCATCGTGGAAACAAGTTTTGATCAATAGCTCCTAGATGTCCAGAATCTTTCTCACTCTTTCCTGGTTTAAGGCTTCCCTTCAATAACCTTTTGGGAAATCCTATTTTCCCCTCTTAATGTCCCTTTTTTTTTAGCTTCAACCTTCCATATTTTAGAATCATAGAATCATTAGAGTTGGAAGGGATCTTAAAGATCATCTAGTTCCAACCCCCCTGCCATGGACAGGGACATCTCCCACTAGATCAGGTTGCTTAGAGCCCCATCCAGCCTGGCCTTAAAAACTTACAGGGATGGGGCTTCCACCACCTCTCCGGACAACCTGTTCCAGTGTCTCACCACCTTTATTGTGAGGAACTCCTTCCTAATGTCCAATCCAAACCAAGCCATCTCTAGTTTTAATCCATTCCCTCTAGTCCTATCACTACCTGACATCCTAAAAAGTCCCTCACCAGCTTTCTTGTAGGTCCCCTTAAGATACTGGAAGGTCACAATGAGGTCTTCCCAGAGCCTTCTTTTCTCCAGACTGAACAACCCCAACTCCCTCAGTCTGTCTTCATAGGAGAGGTGCTCCAGCCCTCTGATCATCCTTGTGGCCCTTCTCCGGACACGTTGCAGTGTGTCCATATCCTTCTTGTAATAGGGGCTCCAGAACTTGATGCAGTACGCCAGGTGGGGTCTCACGAGAGTAGAACAGAGGGGAAGAATCACCTCCCTCGACCTGCTGGTCACACTTCTCTTGATGCAGCCCAGGATAAGATTGGCTTTCTAGGCTGCAAGGGCACACTGATGTCTCATGTTGAGCTTCCCATCCACTGGTATCCCAAATCCCTTTCCTCAGGGCTGCTTTCAAGCCACTCACTGCCCAGCCTCTATCACTCCTTGGGATTGCCCTGACCCATATTGAGGACCTTGCACTTGGTCTTGTTGAACTTCATGAGGTTGGCATGGGACAACCTCTCCAGCTTGTCAAGGTCCCTCTGGATGGCATCCCTTCCCTCCATCATGGCAGCCACCCCAGAGAGCTTGGCGTCATGGGCAAACTTGTTGAGGGTGCACTCAATGCCACTGTCCATGTCACTGACGAAGATGTTAAACAAGACCAGTCCCAGTATTGATCCTTGAGAGACTCTGCTTGTCACTGGCCTCCACTTGGACATAGACCCATTGACAGCCACTCTTTGGGTGCGGCCATCAAGCCGGTTCTTTATCCACTGAATTGTCCTTCCATCAAACCCATATTTTATCAGCTTGGAGACCAGGATGTCAAAGGCTTTGCTCAGGTCCAGGTAAATGACATCAGTTGCTTTTCCCTTGTCTATTGATACTGTGGCCTTCTTATAGAAGGCCACCAGGTTTGTCAGGCACAATTTGCCCTTCATGAAGCCATGTTGATTGTACCCAATCACCTCTTCATTATTGTTCTCCCTCAGCAGTGCCTTCAGGAGGTTCTGCTCCATGATCTTACCTGGCACAGAGGTGAGACTGACTGACCTATAGTTCCCTGGTTCATCCTTCTTTCCCTTTTGAATATGGGGATTATATTTTCCCCTTTCCAGTCAGTGAGGACTTCACCGGACTGCCATGGCTTTTGGAATATGATAGAGAGTGGTTTAGCAACCTCATCCACCAGTTCCCTCAGCACCTGTGGGTGTATCCTGTCGGGTTCCATGGACTTGTATACTTTCAGGTTCATCAGATGGTCACAAACCTGATCTTCACTTAAAATGGGTAGTCTTTCATCCAACCTCTGCCATTATCTTCTGTGACTCTGGGAATGGAGTCACAGAAGCCAGAGTGGCTGGAGCCCTTGCCAGTAAAGACTGAGGAAAAAAAGTCATTGAGAACCTCAGTCTTCTCAGCATCACTTATCACCAGTTCACCTGCTTCGTTTCTGAGGGGGCCCACACCTTCCCTAGTCTTCTTCTTACCATTAATATACCTTTAGTCCTTTCTTCCACTCCTTGTAAAGTTTCTTTCTGTGTGCCATTGTGTCCAGGAGCTCCTTGCCCATTCAGGCAGGTCTCCTAGCATTCTTTCCTGCCTTCCTCTTTGTCAATATACTTGGCTCCTGGACATGTAGAAGGTGATCCTTGAATACAGACCAGCTGTCCTGGGCCCACCTTCCCTCTAGGGCTTTGTCCCATAGTACTTTGGCCAGCAGATCCCTGGAGCAATTAAAGTCAGCATGCCTAAAGCCCAGGGTTGTAAGTTTGGAATATGTCCTCCTGGTTTTCATGAAGATCTTAAATTCTATTGCTTCGTGGCTACTGTAGCCAAGGTTATCCCTGAGCCTCACGGTGGTCACCAGCTCTCCCCTATTGGTAAGAGCAAGGTCCAGCATAGCACTTTTTCATGTTGGTTCCTCTAACATTTGGAGAAGGAAGTTGTCATCTATGCATTCCAGGAACATCCTGGATTGCTGGTGCCTTGCTGTGTTGTCCCTCCAGCAGATGTCAGGGTGGCTGAAATCCCCCACAAGGACCAGGGCCTGCAAATGCGAAGCCACTTCTATCTGCTAATGGAGGGTCTCATCTGCTTGGCTCTGCTGGTTGGGTGGCCTGTAGCAGACCCCTACTATAACAGCACCTTCCCCTGTCTTCCCTTTAATCTAAACCCATATGCTCTCAACCAGCTCACTGTCTTTCCCCATATGGAGCTCCATTGATCCTAGATGTTCACTGATGTAGAGGCAACATCTCCTTCCCTCCTACCCCGCCTGTCCTTCCTAAAGAGTTTGAATCCATCTATCCCTATGTTACAGTTATGGGAATAATCCCATCAAGTTTCAGTAATAGACACTATGTCATGGCTTTCCAGCAGCACAGTGGCCCTTAATTCATCCTGTTTATTGCCCAGTCTATATGCATTCACACAGAGGCACTTCAGATGCTCTGGCCATGTCACCCTCTTGTGCAAATCTCCCTTGAGTCCCTTGGGGTGTCCTGGTGCATCGTTCCTGGCTTGCCTCAGGTCAGCTAGTTGAGAGCCCTTACTAGGACTCCATCCCTTTGCCCCTGATGTGCTGCCCCACTGTTTGTCACAGGCAAGCATGAAATTATCGACCCCTTCCCTTTAAATGAGTTGTTTGAGTATTTGCTTTTCTCTTGCTATGGCTCAAAACTTTCTCCAAGACCACTATTATCATTCTTTAATCTCCTTGTTCTACTCCGGATTAGCTAAGTAAGGCTAATTATACATATCAATAGAAACTGATGGAGAGGAGGTCTAGACAGGAACTTATTTTAGTTGTTCCAAATGTGCTTCTGAAGGACACTTTCTGCTCCTTCTTTCTCCTCTCATTATGTAGAGTTGAATTCTTGAGACATAAGTATCTCTGAAATGACATTAGCAGTAAATATGCAAAAGATCCATGAAGACAGGCTCAGAGACATTAATGGAGAGTGCTGCTTAAATAAGCATAGTACAAAAGTCCTCCAAAAAACAAAGATCTTTCCCAGATGAGAGAAGTACTTTTTCTGATTATAGCATTTGTTGTGGCAACCTCTGCATCACTATATGCAACAAAGACAACACTACATGTGTATAGAATAGCTTGCTGACATTTTTCCTTTCAAATAGCAAACTGTTTGCTTTTGAAATATATTTCAGTATTTTCTGACCTGCATATTTAAAGGATGAATGTATTTCCTGAAGATAGGAAAAGGGAACAGAAAGATGAAAAAGAGGCTTCAGGAAAAGTAGGATTTACTGTTTGAAGCTTTAGGGCTTTTTTCTTTTTTCTTTTTTTTTTTATTTTTTTTTTTCTGAGAGACAGACATTAAAGGTAGATGGAAAACCCACTGCAAAAGTGCCTGTTAAATGTATTTTCCAACTTTCATCCCTTCTCTTACTCTTTCTAAGAATCTGTCATTCACTCAAATAGCACATTTATTTCCTATGCATGACAGGAACATAAATGTTCACTACTTCACAAAAAAACTATAATTTAACATACAGCACTGGCCTATTAAAGCTAAAAGCTTTGAGAATAAATCACAAACCTGACACTTTTCTGTGGTTTTAACTTGACTAGGTTGGGAGGAGGAACTGAATAAAAGAACAGCTTTTCAAGCCTCATCTAATATTTCAAATAGACTAAGTGCAGATTTTGTAGATTTAAATATTCACATTAATATTGATTTACAGGAGTATCAGGGAAGAAAAACAACACCATTAAAAAGATAGAGACATAATTCCAATTATAGTTGTTGGTAATGGAACTGCTGCATTACTAAAAGCTACAGTCTTAGGTTAGACAGACACAGTAGTGATTCAAATCCAGTGAGAAGATAAAAGGAAGAAAAAATATGTCATTGCTACAAAGCCAGAACCAATAAATAATGTAAGCACTTAAAAACTGAAACATTATTCGTTCCAATAAAACTGTGCCACTATGTGGAAGAACTCTTAAATACTTACTGAGCAAAGGACTGAAGACCTATAGACTGTGAATGGGTCCTGGGTTCCAGTTCAGGCTTTCAAGTCTGTTTATCTATTTTATATGCTTGTTCTTTAATTTAAATAATAAAAAAAGTTTTAATTCTAGGAGCGGAGTGTAAAAGCCATAAAACTCCCTATGAGTTCTTTGACTACTAGGGTACAGTCAGGCTTGTGCTCCTCTTTGCCATTCACCCTTACATTCTTCCATGTGTTCAGCCTCAGACTGAGTCTTTTATATAACCCTAAAAGCTAAAGAGTTTTACTTCATCCACTGATCAGAAAAAGAACTATAACTGAACATTGCTCCAGAGAGGCCTTAGAATATAAGTTCCAGTAGGTTTTAGGTATGAATAATGTGGTCTTGCAAAACAGGTGATCTCATGGCTGGTGAGATCTGTTAGAAGAGGGGAGATGGAGAAGTGTCAATGAAATCATCTTTGGGCTATAGATGTAAATTCTCTCCAAAGACAACTTTTCTTTATAACAATCTATATTTCCTGACAAGGAGAGATATTCATTGTTTTGATAGCATACAGCATTAAAGTCCAATCTATCCTCTGTGAAATGTAATGCTAAAAAATTTCCTTGGTGTAATCCAGTTTTTTAGTATTTCACCAGGAGACATATTGACAGGACTTGGGAAAGTGATTTTGCTCTCCAGCTGATGAAGAGTTGCAGAATTTTAGAATTCTATATTCTTCTTCCACTGAATGCAGCAAGGAGCATTCTCTAGACAACTTCAAAACTGTCCTTGAGGTCACCAGGTACAAAATAATATAAAATATACATAGATATATCTAAAACTCAGGATTATTTGAATGAATAGTCTTAACCACATCAGAGAGTGATATGTTTCCTTTAATTTGAGTGACGCAAACTCCAGCTTCACATTGTGCCTTTCAGGCCCTGACAGATATTTGATTTGTGTAAAGATCAGATCTGCAGGCATGTCAAGTGTCTATTCAGGGTTAGAAATAAAGGTATACAGAAGAAAATTCCTTACACTTTCAGCTCTCAACTTCCTTGCTTCTTCTACAATCACTATAATTGCAAAATAAGAATGAGGTTTTGACAGATTAGGGGCAGGAACAGAAATAACTGCAGACCTGGTTTTCTGGATGCAAGATTTCTTTTTTCTTTATATTTTTTTGGCTTGCGTTTTTTGAAGCAGTTTAATTTTGTCAATTTTGTTTATTTCATTACCTTTTTTTCCATTACTATCTTGCCAATAGTACTTTGTTTCAATGATATGGTTCATTAGTATAGCATTAGTAGTTCTGAGTATGGAAATTTTAAATCTAATCTAAATATTTTATGATGCCATATTTCTTTCTCAGCCTCCTTTTAGGCTGTGCAACATTACCTTTTGTTAGACCAGTTATTTTAATAGTGGGATCGGATTCTTTTCTGGTGAGAAATGTATGGAAATATTTATATAAAATGGAACTGCATATTTTTCTATTTTTTCTTTTCCTATGTTAAAAAGTATCATTAACAGGAAATTTAGAATATGCAGCTAAGTATCAGAACATATTTTTAATTTAAGCTCAGCCTATTTAGTTACTTTTTATGTGGATGTGGTGTTACATATATTAAATGGAGTTATGCTCAACCGAAGTAACAGTGCATGATAACAAAGGCCAACATCGTTAAGTGTAATAAACAACATAGACAAAAGATGTTGACTACTTCATATGAATGCACTGAGAACCTATTCCTTTCCATTAATAATTCTTGGTTGCAAAGTGATACCCTAGGTTTTGGTGTGAGTGCAATAACGGTAGAGATAAGCTTTGCTTAAGGGAAAGGATTGTCTATGGCTTAGTGCCTCCATAAGGAATATAGCTCCCTTCGTAAGGACAAGAGGTCTTCTATTCCCTTAATGCACCCCATTGTGGTTCATAATTTTAGTCAACCACTGCTCCACCATATCATCTCTCCCATTTAGACATGCAGTTTGACAGACAAGCTCACCTTGATACACAAAACAAAATAATTCTCTATTGAATTCACATATAATATAAACCAGTGGGAGACTGCAAGATCTCATTCAGCATATGGCAGTCCTCAGAATTTCTTGTCTTGTCAAGATACTGGCCCACTAAGCTTTTTACAAAAAAATCAGCAGTAGCCAGAAAAAAAAAAAAAGGGAAAAAAAAGTGTTAATCAATTAAGAACACATGCAGCCATTCCTGCTGGAAGTGAGGATTCTTGAGTGTTCCTTGGACACACAAGAGAAAGTAACACTACTTTGTTGTTCAGTTTTAATCCAAGAAACAGAACAAGTGCTGGGTGCTATTACAAATATTTCCTGTCAGCTGGAAGCAATCTGTAGCATAATCTCTCCATGAACTACAGGTTGTGTCTGTATGGCTGTGCTTTAATAGTTCCCAATGACTTCAGTGACTTAATATAGTATTGTCATGAATTAGTTTTATCACAAAAGCCATCCTACCACCATGAGATACAGAATGCAAGTGTGCACTATGAGAAAAATATATTATTTGTTTTATTTGTTTTAAATTTTTAAGATATTAAGTTCTCTTTACATCTTGTAACATGAGAAATGGTAACCAACTTTTCCCTAAACATTTTTTTCTATACAATGTTTCTTTATTTACCTGTCTTGTAACCCTCCTATCTTTGTTTTCTATGCTGAAATGCTCTAGTGTAAAATAAATGTTCCTGATTGTATAAGTTACACTGGCTTTTTATCATTATATTATATATATACAAGTGTGTATTGATGTTATTTTTTTTGATGGGTTGCTTAGTGAAAAATCTTTCTTTGATCATCTTCATTGCCTTTCCCTTCATTCTTCCCTCTGCTACCTTTTCTCTCGGACACTTTGACAAAAACTACGTACCAATATTCAGGACATGAGTGGGGTTTGATTTCTATTAATTTCCTAGTAAATTCTAAGATTCAATTTACATCTTAGAGCATTGCTGAATGATGTCTTCACAAGGACTCGATGTCATGGACATGGAATACCTAAAAGGTAGTGGCTGATTTTGACTCTATTGTGAAATATATTTAACTAGGATTACATTTCTCCTTGTACACTTGCTTTTATTTACGAACATTACATTTAAGGCATTTTAAAATTTATTTCATAGTCAGACTCATTATATGATTTCTCAGATATTCACAGTCTGTGATACTTTTGAATAACAACAATTATGCATCATCAGGCAGGACCATCAGTCACTTTTCATACCTGATCTGGACAATTCATGAATACAATGAGCAGCACAGGTCCAGTACAAACCCCTGCAGAATTCTTATCATCACTCTCCATCCATTACAGGAGTTGATAATTTTTCCTACATTTGTTTCCAGACTTTCAGTCAACTATTTATTTGTGACAGGACTTAACCCTTTTCCAAAAAAAACCCTGTTAAAAGCTCTTTGCAAACTCATATATACTGTTGTGAACCTTACTGACAAGTTAATTGACATCAATAAAGGCATCTTCAAAATTTGTAGGGCATGTTTTTATTCTACTAAAGCTGTATTGACTTTTCATTGTATTATTATACATTTACTTAATTCTATTATTATACTTCTGACTGCTTTGCTTGCGGTCTAATGCACTCAGACTAGTATCTGTATTCCTATAGATTTCTTCTGAAGACCTTTGTGAAAATGACACTACATTTACCGTCTTCCTTTTCTGTGGTAGCAAGACTAATTTAAATGTGATGTTATATACCATAGTCACCACTGTGGCAATTTCATATTAAGCTTCTTTAAAGTTTATGCATACGGGGAATCTAGTCCTTGCTGCTTATTTGCTGATGGATCACGTTCTTCTAACAATACTTCAACATGAGATCATTCTTTATCCCATATGAAGATTTCTGTTGTATTAAATTTTCAAACTTCTCTAAAGTGAGTATTTATTAAAAAAAAAAAAAGCTCATTAAGCTTTTCTGCTATGACACTGACTTCTCTGAGTGTGTTTCTTATAACTTCATTATCCATCAGTGTGAGAAAAGCATTCAGATGTTTTACTTGAACAGAAATCTTAACTCTAAAGCTCTGTCTCAATGAACTGATGCAAAAGAGCATGATAGTTTTGCCTATAACTGATCTAAGAAGTCTGAGATCCCACTTTCTTGCTCCTCGATAATTATTTCTTCCCAGAACAGATAGCAGTTGAGCTTCCCCAGAAAGCAAACACACACAGATATTGGAATTATGTAATATTAATTTATTCATTTACTGTAGATTTACAAATGCCTTTATAAAGGGTGAATTCTATGAGTCTTTTTAAGCTTTTGGGGAATGTAGAAAAAGTCAGTAACTCTGAAGATTATCTACAGAGTAATTTGGATACTGCAACAGTGTATTGCAATTAGAATATGTTTCAACCAATGCAGGGATTTCCTACTTTCTGTACTTGTTTATAATTCTGAGCAGGTCTGAAATTCCAAGTGTGAGACACAGATTCCATAACTGTAGATAAGAGAACCCGAGATATATTTATATATCACATTAGAGTAACCATACACTAGCTATAGTTATATACTCTAGTACCTTCAAACTCTGTTCATTTGCCTACTGTCAACTCAAGGCATTTTACAAATAAACAAAATGGAACTGTGTAGGGTGAGTATATGAATAAAAAGACCCACATCTACAGTAGTGGATAATGTAGCATATACTTATTTAAAGAGATGTGTCCGTGTATAGGAAAGGAACACTTTCCAGCATTGCTGAGAAAAAGGGTATTTTTAAGTAAAAAAAGGCCTGGAATTAACATCTACATGTGAACATATTATCTGCCTTTGTCATTTTAGTTTTCTTAGCTAGCTGGGTTGCTTGGGTTAAAATGATTTCATATCTTTTCAAACAATGAAGATGAATGGTTTTATTATATGTCTGGAGTCTGCTTAAGTGGTGTCTCTAAACCTGGATAGAGGAAATGACACCTGTCTGATACATATAAAATGAGACACAATCACATGTAACAGGCAGATTTGCATGAAAACAGACATGCATGACAACAGACATAGATATCAGCATAGTCTTCCTTGATAAACTGTAGTAGTTACAGTTGAGCAACAAAACAGGTCTGAAATGCAGTTAATACTACTTACCATTAAGCAATCACACAGCTATGTGACCGTGACCTCTGTTTCTTTAAGTAGGTCTGCCGGACAGTCATGGTTCCCATGGGCACCACTAGAGACTTCTTCCTTTAACCATTCAGGCCCTTATTTTTTGTTTCCCTTATAGAACTAAAATAAGCCAGGATTTTGGAATAGGTGCATTCAAATTTATTACACTTTTTGTCATGTGTAAAGTTAGTACATCAGCACAACTATTCTGTCCTGTCCTGTCAGTGAATGTGCTAATAATATTCCTGAAAAGGACCTTCTTGGCTTTTGAAGCAACTAGAGGTACAGCTGCAATGATGCTTCTTCTGAGAACAGGGCAAACTGTCTGCTCTTCAGTTTTCATATCGTTCAGAAAATAACTCCAAACCAGATCATTAACCTTATCTAAATATACCCTAAAATCTGACATTTAAGGGTTTAAATTCTCATTAAAAGTTACAGGAAGGTAATAAAAATTTAAATTAGACAGTACTGTCAGCCCACTACTTTGCAGTAAAGTAATCTCAAGGTTGAGTAACCATAGGATGCGTATGTCAGAAAAAAAACCTCATGTGGTCCTGGGAAAAAATCCAGAGAATATCAGAACATTATTTTCCACTGTTGCCAAATGTCAAACATAGCATTAAGTTCCCACATTGCCCAGTTGTAGACAACCATGCAAGATTTTGTTTAAAAGAGAATCAGACACTTACAACTTCACAGCTTTAAAATAGGGGGGGAAAAAATTCCTATTCCATTCAGTATTTCACTGTCAAGGTTTAAGATTTCCCAACAACTGTTTAAAAAAAAAAAGAAAACAAAACAAAACAACCAACAAACAAAACAAGATTCAATGCCTTTCATCAAATAGGTATATTGTTGAGAATTTATGTTCTTATATTCAATCAGTTTATACTCTAGACTTATTCACTAGTGGTCATAGATGTTCAGTGGATTTCATCTCAGGTAATTAGATGTTTACTGTGTAGGTATCTGCATCTAGACTAGTCATTTGAGGTTTAATTTATAGTTAATGAGGCCATGAGTTTTTGACTTATTGTAGACATCTACCTTATAACATGATAAATCAGGCCACCAAAGCGCTTACTGACTTTTCAGGTTGCCTAAAAAGAGAGGTTATCTAATTGTATCTCACTGCATGGCTTCATAGTAAAATAACAGACCTAGAGGAAAAACTGTTCAAAGGCAGTGTGTGAGATGGGAACCTGCAATTGCAGCTAATATAGGAAATCTGTATCTTGGGATAAGGGAAAGTTAGAAAAAGAACAGAAGAAAAGGTGAAATAATAATCTTTAAAAAGTGAGCTAAGACACATGGTAGAGAGCAGCAATCAACCCCACACCTGTGATCACACTTAGAACTTGTAAATAAATACAGATTGCTTTGGCCTTATTAATGTGCAATCACTAACCACCAGAAGTGTCATTCTGTGAAAGCAGAATGGCTAAAATAAAGAAATGAAATGTATCAAAACGGCAGGCAGAAGCATAAGCACATAGCACCCTATAGTGATAGCAACAGTGAATACTTTCTTCTCTTTGTCCCATCACTGAGAGGAATTGTATTCTTCTCTATTCATCTGTTTGGGAGGTACACAATTTCTGGAGCCCACATCACCATTTGTGCCTTTTTTTCCATCTGGTTAGCAGCATTTGCAGCTGTGTTGCAAGAAGCACTTGAGTTGCCTATTAAGAACTTTTAATCGTTTATTTATTTATTTACTCTGAAAAGCATGCTCATGCATTCATCATCTTCTATGAGCTTGAATCAGCTATGGTTCCTAGGCTGAGATACTGACTCATCCTGACATCTAACACATGGATCATATTATTGTATTCTTACTGATGTTATTAGTGCCATAAGCACAGACTGGGCAGACAGAAGTAAGGATGTTTATACCGTAAGCTGAAAGATGAATCACTGATATGAAGATATTCTGTGTCTGCAGTTCTTCTAAGAGGCCTTTGGTCAGAAGAGATTTTCAGCCATAACAAGGGGTGTATAACAACGAGTCAGAAGGAAAAAAAGCATGAGTTAATCCTACCTTGTCAGCTGAACTCTGTAAAAGCTCCAGGTCTTGAAACATATATGGGATTGCTAAAATAGAAGAGAAGCAACAGGTGCCTTGACCTGATCATTTTACTCTGTACTTCTTGAGCTGCTCTAACTTTCCCAGCTGTGTTATGTAGCTTTGAAATCCCATAATACTAGTGATATGTAATGTTGACAACAGGGTTACGTCCTAAAATTAAACTTGGAGGGGATGTGCAAAGCTTGAATAAATGTAAAAAGTGAGCAAGGAGTCCTGGCAGACAACAAGGTGAACGTGAGTCAGCTGCTGAAGATCTGGCAAATCTCACAATAAACCCTATACATACCATACTGGGTTATCAGCAAGTTCATAGAGAAAAGTTGAGGGAAGTGATTGCATCCCACAATATAGGCAAGCTGGAGCTAATCATTATCATGATTAGAAGGTGGAGCAAAAAAGCACATAGCTTAAGGCCAAATGAAATTGGTTTCTCTAGCCTGGAGAAAATAAGGCTGATGGAGAACTTACTGCTATCTTCCAGTGAAGGGAGACTGCAGAGGAGATGGAACCATACTTCCCCCAGCAGTGCACAGTGAATGGAAAGATGTAACAGTCACAAGTTTCAGCAAAGGAAATTCTGATTTGACATAAGAAAAAAACTCTTTACACAGAGAGTCCTTAAATTCTGTAGTAAGTTGTATGTGCACAATGGCTGTGGAATAACTACCTCCAGAGATATTCAGCACTTGACTGGACAAGGCATGGAGCAACCTGGTCTAACTTAGAAGCCAGCACTATTTTGAATAGCAAGTTGTCCTGAATGATCCCCAGGAATCCCTTCCAAAGAATCCTTTTTAAAATGCTTGGCTGCCAGTTAGCCCTGGAAGTAAAGAACTCTCCTCTAGCAGCTGTGGTCATTATTATTTGCAAAATATCCTGCAGGAGTTCCTGGCCAGCTACCTTCATCATTGGGCTACTGAAATCAGTCACTTAAACCACTGGTGACTAGAATATGTTGGAACAAATGTAATGTAATGCAAATTAGAGGAAATTATAAAAATTACTTGCATCCTTAATTTGTTTCAGGGAAATAAATCATATGCGTCATTGTAGCCACTCAATGAAAACATTTCTTCAGTAGAAACAAAAAAGCAACTAAGATTTTTAACTCCATTAAAAACAAATAGAGATCATTTTGAGTCTGAACTGAGGTACAGCTCTTCCTATGAAGTGGCCTGTAACTATTTTATTTAATTTGGTTTTCATAGCAAGGTTAAATGAAAGGTACTATTGACTTACTGAATTAAGAACTATTTCTAAGTTTTCTGTCCTCTATATTAATGAACTCATTAAATAACCTCACTTAGTATATGATGGTCCAAATATTAGAATTATGGGTCGTTAGCTGCCTTGATAATGAGACAGGGTTTGTTCCAAATGTCAAATGCACATATTCTGCCTTTTGACCACATTTATCCCTAAGTGCTGTACACCCTGGATTTCACAAATTTCCAGGCATATTTACTGTGGAAGAGTAACTTTCTGCTTCCAGTTCCCTTTTCATTTAGAATTGCTAATTAGTTAACTCACAGTTTAAGATGATATGCCATAGATTATAAATTACTTAAGGGTAGTTATGAACTAGATGAAGAGAAGATGAAAAACAGGTGTCTGCCTTTTGATTGGATGCAGTGATAGAAATTAAGATAAAATAATGATTGTTGAAGAATGAAGCTGAATAGAAATCTTTACATCAACATGTAAAGGAAGCCAGTATGCTTGACATTTTATCAAGCAAGCACAACCACCACTTCTTTTTAAAGATTTTAATGGCAGAACAATCTGTCATTAAAAGGGTAGGATACTGTCATGGTTTAGACCCAGCAGGGAGCTGAGCACCACGTGGCCACTTGGTTCCCTTGTGTACTTTCCACCCCTATGGCAGGATGGGAAGGAGAATAGGGAGAAAAAGGCAAACCCCATGGGGTGAGATAATGCGAATTTAATAGAACAACACAAGAGGAGAAGAAACAACAGTAATAACAATAACAGTAATGAAACAATATGTAAAGCAAGTGATAGAAAACCCGAACCACCTAAATCTGCACCAACAGCACCCCCCACACGTGAGGATTTGCACTGAAAAGTGTACATAAGATGTCTTTTATACTGTTTAAAATTTGAGCACTGTGGAGGAAGCAGGGGGTTGAATTATATAGGCAGTTTACATCCCAGTCTTGAATGTTCAAATTTGAGGCTTTAAATTCACTATGTTATGCCTTTATATAACTTGCATGTATAAACACTTAAATGCATGATATGCTTAACAGTATGGGTTAAAGTTCTTCCCTCTATGACAAACTATACATTCCTCCAAGTTAAGAAAAGACTTAAACTTCTGATGTGCAAAATCTTTTGGCATCCAGTAATTTCACTAAGAATTAGGTCTTTTTAAAGTATTATGTATATAGGGCCAGAGAGGATTTGTCCATTTTTGAATGCCATTCCTTTAGCTGGAATTACCCCCAAAAGCCTTGTTGGGATACTTTCCTGAAAAAGGCAACCTAATCAAGTTCTACTATGCATATGTTCAAAGACAAGTTCTCTCTGAAAATAGAGAGGACAATCAAGAACTTTTAAGCTTCCTTGAATGTTTTTAGTTACCTCTAAAGTTAACCAGCATCATTTTCAGTAGCATAAAGCAACTTTTCCTTCCTGTCAATTAAAACTCCTTGAAATTTCCCAGAAAAAAAAAAAAAAAAAAACCACAAGCAAGCAAACAAAACAAACAAACAAAAAAAGTAGCATTTGTAACCTTCTGCCTTTTCTCAGGTTTTGTGGGCAGCACAGAGCACAGAACTGCAGTTTTTGCAGTCTGTAGCTGCCATTTCTGTTCTCACAGTAATTGCTAAGGAAGAAGGGAGCCTGGAAAAGACATAAGGATGGACATTTAGCTGAAACTGAACTGCTATGAAAGGCACAGGAGCTGTGGCTTGAAAAGCACATTTCCATGATATTCATGTCATTTGCATGTTATCCATGGCATCCCAGACACTTGGGCTGTGTTACTTACACTGCCTGTGAAATGAATTGTCTCCAAAGCCAGAAAGAGACAGAAAATTCTCTGGGTCTGATGCAATACTGCTGATAGAACTGTTAGCCCTGAAGTGTTATTGCATCTCACCACTACTAGTAACCAATTCAGCTGAATTGTTGGATTAGTTTAACTGCAATTACATAGCACGCATCCTACACGTGCAATTTGGTTTATAAAAAAAAAACCCCAAACATTTAAAAATTAAATACTGAGAATTTTCAGTACTGAATTCTTGAGTTTGACATTTCATTCTGAGTAAGAATAGTATTTTTCTAGAAAACAGCCAAACACATATGCAATTTCCTGATCACTTTTTTAAAAAACACATTTAGAACTCTATGTCAGAGAAAAGTGGTTTTAATAACATCTTTGACAACAGCCTATCACAGCATGGATGGAAATGGATACAATTAAGGTTATTCCCAACAAGAAAACCTTGGAGCACAAATTTAGAAAGTAAGTGTATGAATTTTAGCCATTCTAAAGAACTTACTAGAAAGTTACAATTATTTCTTACTATGTGCAAAGATTATTCAAAGTACCTATGGAAAGAATATTTTTTCCAGATGGGAGCTATAACTTTATAAAGTCTTATTTTTCTTATTAAGAAATAAAACTGTTGTGGGAGAGTTCTTGACTGGGCATGAGGACAGTCATTAATACAAGACAATGCAATAAGGTGAACCTTTTCCTTACTGCTGGAAGGACTGGAGCTTTACTAGAACAAAGATGTCAGTTTGTATTTTGCACAGTCTGGCACATAATGTGATGTATAACTAATTCATCTTCAAGATACAATACTTGGAATAGGATAGCATTTGAGATTATGACATCTAAACAGAGATGTCTTCATGGTGGTATCTTTAGGTCCTGTGGATGTCCGTGCAATAGGAATGTGGGACTTGATTCAGTTTCCTAAACAAAGTTTTCTGGGGTCATTTTAGGTGCCCTACAGTATCTCACCCAACTTCAAGCTGCCACTCCAGAATGTTGTGGGTGTCCTGTAGGTTTAGTGTCAAATCTACTAGCCACATAAGACTGTCTCAGAAAACTTCATATGTCTTTTAGGCAGCTGAATTTGAAGGCACAAGGGAGGCTAAGGTGAACAGCTAGAGCACAGGTACCAGTCTGAATGCTCCATTGTAACACATACAGAAAATTTAGGTCTTTTTGAAGTGGAACCTGGAGACCTAGAAGAATGTCTTAGGACATCATCAATAGTACTAAATCCTAGGTATAGGCACCTGAGTAAATTCCTAACTCCTTATGTAAGCTATTGATTTATGCAAGATACAGACATGAACAAAATTCACACTTATTCTTCTTAAACATGCATTGATTTTGTAAAGACATATGCTTAATACTAACAATCCCATCTTCAGTATCCTGACAAATATATGGTAATTTTATTTTTCACCAAATCTGAAACAGATAATTTTCTCAAAATATATATGAATTGTGATTTAACACAAGAAGGAAAAGGAAGAATATTTGAGAAATGTTTACAGCTTCCACATAAATACTACAGATTAACAGGCCATTTTAAGCTGTGGTCACAGGTTCATAGAGTTTGAGGATATTTACTCAATTAAAACATTCATCAGTGAGGTATTTTTTGGAGTTTATTCGGTTAGCAATTAAATTATTTTGGTCCAACAAAATAAAATAACAGCACGACTCTTGCCTTCTTCCTAAGACTTTTTTGATCAACAAATATAAACATACTTACTCTTCATTAGAACTGCTTCAAGAATTATTACTAAGCATATACTTTAACTGTTGGAAGTTCTCTTATTTATTAATAGACAAAGCTTTCTCTTTTCCCATCCATTCTTCAAATGACTGAAAATCACCAAGAGTTCTGGATAAATTAATATTCACAAACTTGATAAAGTAATCTCACTAGGAACTGATCTGTCAGAATTCATCCTTCTGTATGGCACAGTTGTCTCTATCAGATCCATACATTGCTTACTAAGAATTGACTTGAAAATTTAATGATCAAAATAGGAAGGCTTCCTAATAGCTTCTGAAGACTGATTGAAGAACAGAGGAATAGAACAAATGGAACATATAATTGTTCAAAATCATTGCATATTGTTATTCAAAATTAGAAAAAACCCCACAATAGAAAAGACAACTCACAATGGAAAAGACAAAGACAATTATTCAGCTAGATTACAAGAAGACAATATTCACTTCCCAGAATATCATTATATCTACAGTTTTCTCTTTTTTTTTTTTTTTCCTCCCTATTCTTTTCCTCTGTGGATTGGTCCCACTAGAAACAGCATATAATAGTAACTAATTACTGATTTTCAACGGTCTAAATTTTTAATTTCCATAGTATTAAATTAATGAACATTTACTATTTTTCAGTGGTTTTAACAGTGGAAAGATTATTACAATAAGGCACAACCAAAGTTTTTTGGTTGGTTGGGTTTTTTAATACTGTCTTTAAAGTAATTTATATACAATGATTATTTAAGTCTCAAATAGATTAGCTAATTAAAAAAAGTTAAAGGAATAGGAGTTAGATGTTTTGTCAGTTTTGCTTTCTTTTCATATAGAATTAAGCCCTACAGAGACATGTAAAGAAGGTAATCATGAAGTTGATGCTACAGTTTATTTCTCCCAGGAAACCACAGAATGAAGACTGAGACCAAATCGTATCTCTTTGTTCTACTTCTCACAAAGTGTTATGCCATCCCTGCATGGAAGACAAGAAAATACCACAAATTAATTGAGATGTTAATTAAAATTTATCCACATGATACAGAGATATATAGCACTTTTAAGATTAATAATTTAAATGGATGATTTTTTTTCCTAGAATTTGGGTATCCAGAATAGTTTCAAAGCAAATTGCAAGATTCATTTCAATGTTCAGGGAAGTGTATATGTTCTCTAAAATGGAAATAAGAAGATATTGGTTTAAATAAGCAAACTGAGGCAAAACATTGGAATGTAATTTATGGAATAAGGAGACAATCAACTGCCTCTCAAAATTAGGAGTGGAGGTGAGCCATCATCAAGAAAATAACTGGACAGGACAGAGCATTTCTGCAATGCATGGGTGTTGACTGGACCAGCAGGGAAGATTTAGCAAGGAGTGTCTTACCACACCTGCGCAAAAGAGTTTCTGTTGCCTTTTTCTTACTACTACATGTATCATTTAATTGACCGGCTTCTTGCAAATGTAAACATACATCCCTAAAGAACTATAGCTAGATTCTTGAAGAACACATTCCACAGCAACAGTTGTCTTAGAAAGATTACTAAAATCAGGATTTATCCTGCCTTTTATGCTTCACTATTATGATCATATCAATTTATTGTGATGAAATTTAGAGGTAAAATACTCCAAAATTGTATTGAGTGATGATATTCACTGAAGAACTGAATGAAACTGGATTGTTGGATTAAACACTAAAAAAAAATCATTGACAAAATCATTGACACACAACAGGGGGGAAAAAAGCCCAAACGAAAATCAGACTAGCTGATACAGTAGATGTTCCATGGATTACTAAAACCTATTAAATACATGAGCAGACCTTCATAAATACAGCTATGATAAATGTAAATGGGAAACAAGAGATTCATTTAAAAAGAAGGTACCAGAAAGCCGAAAAGAACCTACAAGATTTGCTGCATTTTTTCGTACTGCTTCTTGCAGACTTTTCTTTGCTACTGTTTTGTATTTTGACAACAGATCTCTTTAAAACAAAAACAGAAATTCTGAAATTCTACTGTAATGTATATAATTATAGAAACAAACTGTCTAGCTTTTATTGCAACAGCAGCTAACTTTCTCTTTCTTTCTTTCTTTCTTTCTTTCTTTCTTTCTTTCTTTCTTTCTTTCTTTCTTTCTTTCTTTCTTTCTT
>JAAGNO010009559.1:0-11985 GCA_033439905.1 Ceryle rudis | reverse complement strand
GGCTTGACAGAGCTCTGAGCAACCTGCTCTAGTTGAGGATGTCCCTGCTCTCAGCAGGGGGTTGGACTAGATGACCTTTAGAGGTCTCTTCCAACCCAGACATTTCTGTGTTTCTAAAGGGGCAGGCTGAGAGCATGCCTTAAGAGCTAGCAGTGTGTTGATTTAATACTCCACTTCCAGAGGAAAGCTGTAAGCCCAATGAAGTCCAGACATCCTTCGTGTTCCTGGTGGTTTGCTCAGGCACCAAAGGATTGTTCTTCTGTGTCCCCTTGCCCAGCCTTCACCCCACAGTGTGTTAAAATGTGTTTTAACACAGCATGTTAAAATGTGAGATACCCTGGTGATAGAAAACATCGAGAATGAAGATTCATCCTTAAAGATACAAATTCTTCTGCTGACTTAGATTCACCAGTCTTCCAGCACTCATAGCCAGAACTGCTGAACACCAGCAATTCATTTGAAGCTGGTTCTTTTATATAAACAAATATATGCACAGATGTACACAGGGAGACATCTACAAATGTTTGCAATTCACTGCCATGACAGAGGGCATAACTCAAGTGGTATGAGGGATGCTGAAATTATTTTGCAGAGGAAGGTGCCATCACTTCAGCCTCGTACAATCCCTACGCATTCCACATAGCCTCAATTATTGTTTAGCAGCTTGCAATACGAATATTTTTTTTAAGTTTTAAAAAAGCCATTTATCTCCTTTATCACAGTAGGAAACAGAAATGAGAGCAGCTTCTGTCCCCTGCACAAGCAGGGCACTGCTCCAGTCCAGGTAGCACAGCCCTGAGATGTCCGGTTTTCCTCAGGGCCACGCTCTGGTGATTCATCTTCTGTGTGCAGGCCATCCCACCTTCCTTCTCTCCCAGAGTCATTAGCCTTTCTGTGCTATTGCAGGCATAGAGGAACCTTCCACCCACCTACACCAAACCTAAAAAAGCCAACAGTCTTTGGTTCATGTACTGCCTGTGCTGAATATATTGATTTGAATTAATATATAGTACGTTTGTTCCCCCTGCCAGCAGATTGCTCTGCCAAAAGTTTTTAATGTTGATCATGCATGTAGTAGGACTGGTCCTGCTAACCTGTGGTAGCCCAAACACCTCTGGCTTTCCAGGATGGGAAAGGATACAGAGCAGGGCAACTAGGGAAGAAATATCTTAGGCCTCTTCCACTAAACAAAGGCTGGATTAAAAGGGCAGGTGCCCAACCTGCTGGAATGGAGACAGGAAAAGCAGCTTTGGCTTCCCCTCTGTCACCTTGTGCTGAATCCTGTGAAGGAAGAGGTCTCAGTGCCCCCCGGCAGAGCTTAGCGGCTTCTATCTTGACCTTTCTTTTGCAAGGGTATGCAAATTATGTTTCTTTAGACTAAAACAGTGAGGGAGGGTGGGAAGGGCAGATGGAGAGGAAACAAAGAAGAGACGCAAAAAAAAGAGATTATTCTTTGCTCATGGGACTTTGTCTATATTGTAGAATCACCTTAGGATTGAGTTGTTTTAGGGATATGAAGAGTATCTGCCTCAGACATAATTTAATTTTTTTCCCATTTTTATTGTTTTAGTAAATCCCCACCGATACCTTCCACTGAAAAGCAGATCACATTGAAATGTGTCACCGGGGCTAATACTTTATTTTCAACTGCACTGGTCATGCTTGGGTCCTCTTGGTTCCTACTTTTAACAAGTTTGCAGTTCTCAAACAATATTAAAAGGTGAATATGAAAGCCTTTTACACCAGCTTTATAGTCCAGATCTCTCAGGACAGTCAAAACCTCAGTTTTATTTCTCTGCTATGTTTTTTTCTCACCTTGTTTGTACAATATCTTTTTTTCTACAATATCCTTACATAGCAAAGGCTAGTCTGAAAGACTTTTGTTCATCAAGCATTGCCTTTCACTAATGAGTGTGTACTATTAGAGCTGTACTGTTGTTTGGTTGCCCATCTATTAAAGCTCGTAGCTGGGCCACTCACCTTGAACAAGGAAGAAGTTTACAGAAGGCCCTTCAAGACCCTGTTCTTCTTCTGCTGGCTTGCAAGCTAGTTCTGAGATGGTGATTCCCCTGAAAGTATTACTTTTATTTTGTCTCATTACTATAGTGGTTCAAGAAAGGAAAGAAACCAGAGGGTCTCCTTGTTGTGGCAGGGAAGAAACATCTCTGTGATTAGTGAGCAACTTGTTCATTAATTCCGCATTCAAAACAATGTTTTCATTACCATATTTTGCTTCTGCAGCCATGAGCTTGAGAAAGATTGAGCTGTTTATGTGCAGCTTAAAATGGATGCCCAAGACTCTGCTTTTTTGAATAATTGCTTTGTATTGCTGACTGATTTTCTACTAAACAATCACAGTTACTGAAATGATGCTATGATATTCACACTTTGTCTTCTCTTCGGTTCCGGGAATTTGTCTCATGAGGATTAGACATGCTGCTGTCTGCAATACAGACGTTTCTATCAGCGGATATGACCAGGAAAACCTGCTGTTTGTGAGTAATTTCTTCTAAAAATAAGCACTGTCTCTTAAAAGTGAAATGGGAAAGTGACATGTAGCTTTAAAACTATTTTTTCTATGCAGTAGCAGAAAATAACCCACATCAGTGACTGCTTTGTCAGGCCTGGAACAGGGTGCTAATCCCCTCCCAGCCCAAATGCACCTTTTGAAACTCTGTCCCACAACAGTGCTGGGACCCTCAGCTGGAGACTGAAGGAAAGATTTGAGGGTCTCCAGCTGATGGTTCCAGCTCCATTCACCTCTGGGGGGTATGAACCTCCCTTTTGTTCCCATGTTGGAGAGGAGTTCTAATAGCAAGGGAGTGACATGGACAGCCAGGCTTCTAGGATGGGCTGGGAAAGCTAGGTTAAGGGACAGGATTAGACCTTCTCCTTATCCCATAGCTCCAATGTGGGCAGGTAGCAAGGCCTCCACACATCCTCTGAATGGCACAAGAGACCATCTTTTGCAAACTGCTAACTGAGGGAGTAAATCAAAGTTTATCATCAGTAAAGTGACATATGGCAGCTCTTGTCATCTCTCTCTCAGCACTAGGTCTTTTGTGCCACCAAGAGACAATTAAATTGATACCAATGTCCTAACGTGCTTGCTGTAATGACAGGATTTTTGTCACTCACAGCTGCTCCCCTGCTTGAGCTTCAGGCAGGGTCGTTACCTTTGTAAACACTGCTCGGGCAGTAACGTGATAGGCACAAACAGGAACTCCCAGTTATCATCCTCTCCTACAAAACCACAAGGGGAGGAGACTTTTATCCCCTCTGTTAGAGCCAGGCCATAAAAAGATCAATGAGTCAATTTCTGGCACAACTGAGAGGGCAGAGACCTGTGGCAAGGAATCAGGGAGTAGGAATGGGGCAGGAACTTATTAGGAAGGCTACAAAAAGGTTAACTAGTTGCAGTTTCTGAAAATGATAACCAGTAGATAATAGTCCACTGTTTAATCCTGGATGCTTGGACTCTACAGTTTCTCTGGGTGAAGAGAGAAACAGTCTGCACTGGCTGGACCTGTTCTTCTTTCCCAAAAAGCAAGAGCTCTGGGGCAGCGCTTTGATAATTTTCCATCACAGCTTGCTGTGCAACTAGCAGGCTGAGGCCACCTCTGTGGTCATTTCTGTCCCTAAAGGCCTGAACTGATACAGCCCATGCAGATCAGCGAGAAATACTATCATGGGAAAGCAGGGTCTTGAAAAAGGCCCTGAAATACAGCAGATAATTCAGCAGCCAGTGTTGGCATCACATAAAGGGCTAGGGGAATAATAATAGCAACAAAGAACTCCCAGCATCCGGAGAGCGTGGCACGGGTTAGGCTCTGCCACTGAGACAGTTGTTCGGAAGAGATTTAAATGTTTTGAAGGAAGGCTCAGCAGGGAAGCTGCACAGGGAGCTACTGAAAGGCTTTGTTTTGGCCACAGCCCCCGGTTTTAGGAACTATCTCCAAGTGTGCATGTCCCGTAGGCCACCGCCTAGTTCTAGGTGATTCAGTCCATACTGGTGGGCTGTGAAAAGGACAAGGAGCTGCTGGACAGAGTTCAGTGGAGGCTCCAAAGATACTGAGGGGACTGGAGCATCTCTGTGCTGTGGAAAGGCTGAGAGCCCTGGGGCTGTTCAGCTGGAGAAGAGCAGCCTGAGAGGGGATCTGATTGATGCTGATCAATAGCTAAAGAGTCCCCAGGGGTCAAGAGGATGGGGCCAGACTCTTGGTACTGGTGCCCAGTGACAGGACAAGGAGCAACGGGCACACACTGGAATACAGGAGGTTCCATCTGAACAGGAGGAAAAACTTCTTTCCCATGAGGGTGCCAGAGCCTGGCTCAGGCTGCCCAGAGAGGTTGTGGAGGCTCCTTCTCTGGAGAGATTCCAAATGCACCTGAGGTCCCTGCCAACCCCTGCCATGCTGGGTTTCTGTGATTCTGTAAAACCCGCTCTCGAGAAGCCTGTTCAAAGGTGCCTCCAGCAAACTGCACTTGGGCCATCTCTTGATGCCCTCTCCAGCAGCCACCTTGGCCATTTTCAGCTCAGCGAGTGGCTCCTTTCCCTACAGAAATTCAAACCTAGGGCTGGAATTTCCCACCCTCCAACCTCACCCTCCATACTCCCATCGCAGCACATTTCCAGAACTTCCCTTGCCAAGCCTGGCTTTGTTCCCACCGGCAGCTGCATTGACAGCAGATTCTCCCTGCATCCCTTCAGGGAAGCCTTAGGAGAACACATGACCATAGCTGTCTTCACCATGCCCCAGCTCTTTGGACTCTGCACAGACTGCGGTATTCTCAGATGTGTCTGTTCTTCTTCTTTTTTAATTTCTTCAACAATTAATTCTTGGTCTGTACCCTGACTCACTGAGTAATGCACGCTAATGATCATCTCCTCTGGATTTTACAGCTAGTAGTGGTGAGAGATGAAAGCCCAATGTTGTCTATTATACTGGGGCTGCAGTCAGATACTAAAAAAACAACAGATGACATCTGTTATAGCCCAAGTTCATATGTTCCTCCATGAAAATTCAGCTACATTAAACAAAAAAACCCTACCAAACAATCAAAACCAAACCAAAACCAAAGCAAAAAACAAAACCAAACCAAACCACACCCACAAAAAGAGACTTTGCAATAGATGGATTCATGCTCAAATCTACAGCTGAATGCCACTCAGAAGTCTCTCTTTTCCCTAGTCCTTGCTGGTTTGTGAGTTCAGCCAGGGAGGAACTATGACCAGTGCTAACAAGTCTCCATTTCCTCACCTTGCCCTTTAGTGTTTCATCAGAGAGAACAGTAAAACCTGGTGCTCTTTGTTCTTTTGCCCTTGTGCAGAGGGCATTCCTGGGCCCTCTGCTCCTCTCTACAATAAGCCTGATCATTCACTGCTCAGCAAATCTTCACATGCAGCTAATGTTTAGCTGCAAAAATAGACATGTATGGAGGCTATGCTTGAATACAGAAAGTAGCAGCACTGTCACCAAATGGCCCTTTTTGGAGAAACTGGTTTCAGTGGTTAGTGAGCAGCTGTCTCCCAGATGAGACTGCGCAGCTAAAGAAAGGGTGATACAAAATCTAGGGAAAGCAACAGAGAGCTGTGAAAACCGGAGAACATCTTCCTGGCTGTTCTCTGGGAGTGCCTGAGCCTGGAACTGATGTCCCAGTGAAGGATGCCCGGGTGTGTGCGAGTAACAGACCTGTTTCCAGCAGCTCCCACTGGGAAGAAATGGGTGTCTGCAGAGAAGGGATGATGCTGCCAAGTGCCAACTAGTAGAGGAAAGCAAAGCTGAAGCCTGGAGACAAGTGCCCAGATTAATGTCTGGCACAGTCTCCTGTATCTCTGAGCTGCAGAAGTAGGTCAGAAACTTCAGAGAGAGACTTGTAGCATTTCTATCCAAGCAGCAAGTGCTTCCTTGGTCGATGCCTGATTTACAACTGCTGTCTTCTCATTTCTCTTGGTCCTTTCAGTCCCTTGGTCACTTTGGCTGACACCCAGAGGCAACCCGGGTCCCCTGCTCCACCTGTGCAATGCCTTAGGCTGAGGTGGAAGCTGGAAGGATGTGCTGGATCATGGGAGAGGGTGCTACTGCAGCATCTGGGTCCTGCCCTTGGGTCACAACAATCCCCTGCAATGCTCCAGGCTGAGTGGGTGGAAACTGCCCAGTGGGAAAAGACCTGTGGCTGTTGGTTGATGGGCAGCTGAAGATGAGCCATCGTGTGCCCAGGTGGCCAAGAAGGCCACCAGCATCCTGGCTGGGGCCTTCACTAGTGTGGCCAGCAGGATTAGGGCAGGAATAGTCACTCTGGGCTCAACACTGAGGAGGCTGCACCTCAAATCCCAGGTTCAGTTTTGGGCCTCCCATCCCAGAAGGACAAGGAGAGGCTGGAGTGTGTACAGAGAAGGGCAATGAAGCTGGGGAAAGGTCAGGAGCACAAGTCTTTTGAGGAGCACTTGGAGTTGTTCAGCCTGGAGAAAAGAAGGCTCAGGGGAGACCTTCTTGCTATCAACAGCTAGAGGTTGGAGCCAGGTGGGGTTGGTCTCTTCTCCAAAGGAACAAGCAATAGAACAAGAGGAAACAGACACAAGTGGTGCTAGGGGAGGTTTAAGTTGGACCTGAGGGACAATTTCTTCCCCACAAGGGTTGTCAAGGCCTGGCCCAGGCTGCCCAGGGCACTGGTGGAGTCCCATCCCTGGAGGGGTTTCAAAGGTGTGGAGATGTGGTGCTGAGGAACATGGTTTAGTGGTGACCTGGCAGTGCTGGGTTAATGGTTGGACTCCATGATATTAAAGGTCTTTTCCAAGCAGAACAGTTCTATGATTATGTGATACATTGCTATCTCCAGTGGAGAGCAGACAGATGTGAAAACCATTGATCAGGGGAATCTGGGGCTGAGCTGTGTTTTGTGAAACACAAACTTTTAATATCTTGCTTATATTACCAGTTAAACTGAAGCACAGGGGCACTGCCAAATGCCTCATTTTTTTCTTATTATTTTATCATTCAGCTTTCACATACCCATGAGTTTCACAGCAGGGCTGGATCCTCAGGGAGGATGGCTTCGGCAGGGTCCTGCGAGGCTCCAGCCCAGGAGGGAGGCCCTGACAAATATGTGACTCTGGGCAAGTCACCCTTGCTTCCCTGGGCAAGGGAAGCAGAGTGCCCACCAGCAACCGTGAAGACCACTTGGAAATTAAGTCTGGTTTATTTTTTGTCCCTTCTTTCATGTCTCAGGATGCTCTGACTTCTCAGGTTTTTATGGTTGCCCTGGTAATTGAATGATTCTCTGTGGGAATAAAAATGTTATTTACCAAAATTCCTTGCAAAGAAAAGTGACCATTAACTGGTAACATGCCCTGCAATCACAGCTACCAGTGTGCCGATTAAAACCAAGGCCACCCCTGCAGGTGCATGGGGAAAATCACTCATGGTCTCTTGCAAATTGCCGTTTCTCATGCTGGCAACCCACCAAAGCACCCCACCTCAGCCCTGGCCAGTGTTTCTCCACTAAGGATTGGTGTTAATGGAACAGCATGTTCCAAAAACCTTTGAGAAGGTTGGATTAATGGAGTTGTTTGTGTTTGCGAGAGCCAAGTGGCGTTAGTCTGGTAGTAGGGGAAGGGAGGCAGCATAGAGGGAAACGGGGTGGCAGTTGAAGGTGTTTTCCTGCAGTCGGTGATACACAAAGACAGAAGAGCTGACCAGTGGGGAAATTGGTTTGCTAAGAAGGGTCCAAGGGGACAGGCACCTGAAAGGTTGTTTTTATTGTCTCTCCCCAATGTCATCTGTCCCTAAGCCAGGCTGCACATGCACAGCTCCAGTACGATCACCCAGGGACAAGAGGGATATGTAGGGATGAATAATTCAGCTGCAAGTCATCTCTCCAACTGCACAGTATTTTTCCTGCGTTGCTATTTTTAATGTAGATACTCCCACACGTGCATGTGGTGGATTAGAGACATATGAGAAATAAGAGAAGGCAGCTGCTGCAGGCAGGTAGCAAAGCTTGGGGATGGTGGAGGTTGAACCAGCTCTGGCCTAGAGCAGATCCAGTGCCACCTTCCTGCCGGGGGCAGCATGGAGCTGAGCACCTCTGAGTCCTGCTTACTTCTGTAGGAGCTGAAAGCACTCAGCACCACTTGCTTGGCTTTGCACCCCTGTGCTGGCAATCACAAAGAAAAAGATGAGGTGCCTGTATGTTTGTCACCAGAGCTGGATGTCAGGGCATCTGGGCTTGGTTTTGAGGTCTGTGACTTATCTCCTCTGTGCGAACCCTGTAATTCCTCTCTCTTGTAGCTCCAGATTCATCAGGGGAAAGATCATTACAACTGCTTCCTTTGGTCTGCCTCACCTAGTTATAAACTCGGGGTGAGAAACCATCGCTGCTTGTTTATAGCAGTAGCAAGTAAGCCACGGGGGAGCCTCCTCCATTGTAAACTGGCATCTTCCCATCATGTTTTTTAATCATGCACATCAGAAGGAAAGAGTCATCAAAATGGTTTAAGAGGAGAAAGGTTTTTGCTGCAGCAGCTCAATGAGGAAGTGAGGGACTGCAGGTAACAACAGGACAGAAAAGCTGCTCATTTGGACAAAATCAAAACTATCGTTTCATGCTCATCTTTGCAAGAATCCGAGTTTCCAGAAGAGCCTGGCTAGCATTTTGATTTGTGCACTAGTTCCTACAGCTTGTAAAACCAAAGATCAAAATAATACTTTCATGTCTGAGAATCTTTCCTTTTTCCCCTTGCTGTGTGTACAGTGTTTTCCAGTAAATTACTTCAAACAAGACCTAATACTAATAATTACACCTGCTTTTACAAAGTCTAGGCTGCTTTTGAAGACCCCTGAAAGTGAAGACATTCACATGTTCCTGCGGACTCAAGGAGACCTTTGAAATTTAGAGTAGTTCACTTTCTCATTGTGAAGTTTTACAGAGTCTCAACTCTTCAGCTGTATGTCACTGGATATGGGGAACCTCTTAAAAATGTGATAAGATTGCAGCAAGTGTTTGAAACCCCAAAGTGAAATAAATAATGTGAGATCATCCCATAGACTACTGCCAGGGCTGGGGGAAGCACCCATGTTTCTGAGGTGTGGTGTACTGTGCCACCCCTTCTCAGCATCTAAATGAAGGGCTTTAGGTAAGAAAGGGCCTTTACTTCTTTAGTTATTGATCTTTGTGAGAAAAATCCTGGACCATTGCTTAATTGCTCCAGGTCAGGAAAATCTGCTGCTGCTCCCAAGTTTTTGGGGAAAAGAAGAGAATGGGAAAGGAATCTGTAGCAATGAAGAAGCCAAGGTGCTTCGCAACAGAAATTTCATGACTAATGGTTCCCAAAGCCCAACGGTCAATTTTAACCATGTGATATCCAGGAGATGGAACAAAAAGCAGTCCCAGCTGCACTCAGCTCAGAAAGCAGGTCATTAGCCAAACAGCTACATGTCTAATAAGCTCCAATATCCTGCACCTTTGACCTCCTGCCTTCTCCTGGGAAAACAACAAGCACAACAAGAACACACCACGTGGTGGCTTCTCACACCGATATTTTACAAAGTGCTGCTACAATTGTAAAACACAAACCAAGACAGTCAAATGTTTCTCCTTTTTACCCTAAACCATGAATTAAATCTCCAAAAGCTACACTTGTCTACAGCCCCTGGAATGGCATCTGCCTTGAGATGGTGAACCCTTGGAGGCATCAAGGCAGGGAGGGATCGCTGTCTATCGTTAGAAATCCCAAACTATCTTTCTGATGGAATATAAAACATTCAGTTTGCAGCTGGTACTTCACAAGGTACTGAGCCATAGCACTGCATGTGCATCGCAGACCATTTTAGGGTTTCTAAACTTTAATCAATAATTTAGTGACTTCTCTGCTCTCTGCTGGCATGTCTAAAGGCATGTGGCAGACTTCTTAAATACCTTGTTACCCACCTAATTCTCCATCACTCCTTCCAGATTTTTGACAAGTTATTGGTATGTAAATTTTTCTTTCTAGTTGGTCTTCTCCGCTTTTGCCAAAGCTCAGACAGATAGACAGCTGCTAACCAGCTTGTGTCGTGCTACCTTCTATTCTTAACTCTTCTAGTGGGCTTTTGAATGTTAAAGAGTAGAAAGCTGTATTTAAATTAGCATAAGGTTAACTGTCAGTATTGGGTTTGCAAAACATGCATAAAAACTGCAAACGTTCCATGCTCTGCTTAGACTTGGGAATGTTAACAGGAAATTAAAAAACTCCAAAAAACACGTCAGAAGTAAGAATCAAAAGTAGGAAAATGCAGAGTAAGGTTAAGGGTTGGACTCAACCATCTTGAAGGTTTTTTCCAGCCTAGATGATTCTATGATTCTATGAATCTGAATGTATGAGCTGTACGTACAGAGCATCTGAAAGGTGTGTTGCTGTTTTGTTCACTTCATGCAAATTCTTTTTCACAAGTTCAAGCTGAACTGAAAAACAAAGTGGAATTTGGCTACTGAAGCAACCCTGAACTTCTCACAACTATGGGACATGCAGACAGGTCACCTCAGCATCCTTGGGGTCTGCAGAGATCAAAGCCAAATTGCCTTGAATTCCAGAATGTTGAGTCTGTTTATGCCACGAGAATCTAAAATGAGCCATGCTCTCCGAAGAGACTCTCAACTGTTAAAAGTTGTACTCATGGAAGAAGTCTTACATTGTTGAAATATAACTACTTGACATTTAAGATACCTTTTATATATATATATATATATATACAAATCTCAAACATCTTCAAATAAGAAGCACTTTCTTACACAGTTTTTGTAACATCTTTTCCTATCATTTCAGCTACAAAGGGAAAATGAGTAGTAGGATTTATAACATCAAATCCTGAAAATGAAGTGTTAATTGGATTTAGGAATGGCAGTCCGGAGCATTCAATCGTCCTGTTAGTTATCTAATCATTGGGAAGCCAGAGGATTTCTATCTAGGACCAATGGATTTGAAGAATGCATGCACTATAGCTAACAAATCAAGACCGTTCTAGGTAATGGACTTAGTATGACTGTAGTCTACATGACATTAAAAATAACCGTTCGGTAGTCACATTAGTAAGCTATTAAAAATAGAAAAAAAAATGAGACAAAAGTTAAATCATAGTTGATGACCATTAGGAAAGACTGCCAGACTTCAGACAGCATCCGCAGTGCTCTACTAAGCCTGTTTTCCTCCCTTTCCAAGGAGAATGAAATAAAAAAATTTGTGTGAGCACTGTCCCCAGCCTCACACCTGGGGTGGGCTCCACAGGGTCCTAGGTGAGGTTCCCACATGTGGCTCTGCACTGACCCAGGGACAAAGTGACCCACACAACCTGTCTACCTTGAGTATAAAGTGGACACGATGTCCTGGCACAGTGTGTTTGTCCTTTGCAGCACGACCTGTTTTACCACCCAGAGAGCAAGGAGCTGCCATGGCTCAATTGTGGCAAAGTGCTGAGAGGGAACAGTGTTGAAGCACCATCCGTGACCACCATCCCTGGGCTTAGGGCATTCTGGAGTCAACAAGGGCTTTTCTTACATGTAGAAGTATGAATCAAGGTATATCCTCTGCTGAAATTGCCTGTCCTTGACTTGAATCTTTTTTTGGGGAGAGGAAGGCATGGAACATCCTCTCTTGCCCCTTGCTAGCAAGTTGTCTCCACAGGAGTAAGGAGCGCAGAGTGAGCTGACCTGGTCAAGCTGGTACACCTGCCAGCCATGCGGGTGGTTCTGCTGAAAAATGTGCAGAAGAACCTTCGCCCTGTTGAAACCTAAGTTTTCATTTTTATTTTTATGTTTTCATTTTTATTAGAGCATAACGAGTTTGGGAGGGGGGAGCAGAAAGTGATTTACAGCAATGCCAACTTTGCATGATGTCTCTGAGGCCTTCAGAGTTCCTGCTGTACAGCAGGATGGTGTCATAGTTAGAGGGGCTGGGACCAGTTTATCATTATATGGGTAGAAGCAAACCTGTGTATTCTATACCCCCTA
>JAAGNO010009558.1:0-21575 GCA_033439905.1 Ceryle rudis | reverse complement strand
CCCCACCAACTTAGCTAAGCCAGCTTTTTTTAAAGGGAGTTTTTGGGGGGAAAAGTACACCAACCCCCCCTGTTCCCTCCCTGCATGCTGTGTAAGTAGCACAGCACCCCCCATCTCCCTCCCCCCCCCCCCCCCCCCCCAAAATATGGAGGCTTACAGCTTAACAGCCATCTAAACCGAGCCTTGCCGAGGGTCTAAGCACAATCAGTGCCTGGACCAGGATGAGAACTGTGCCATACACACAGCATGCTTTGCTGCACGTTCGCAGTTGGAGGTGACAGTATCTGTCTAGGGGTATGGGAGGAATTAGCACTTACAGGAGCTGGTTGGAACACTGAAGCAAGCTCAGACCTGCCTGGGACAGCAGATTGGCAAGGAAGCCATGTCAAGATGGTAGAGGGAGACAGACACAAGGGAGTGGGCTGCTGCAGGAAGCTGGTATCTTTTCTCCTTAATGCGCTCTGGGAACAGGGGGATGGGAGCATCCCTGCTTCTCCCACAAACAAGGGCCCTGCCACTGCTTTGTTCAGGAAGATTTTCTTTGAAGCAACCCTTTGTGTCACTCTCTCGCTCAGCCACAGCAGTGTGTCTCCTTTGTCCTGCCAGCTCAGCCATAGAGTGTTTACAAGTCTCCCTCACCCTTCCAGGCTGTGGTTCAGCTCCATTGACACTGAAGGCAACAGACTCCTCTCTCGGCCTGTGATGAATCAATTACTTCCTCTGACACTCTATTACTATAGCCCTTACATCTCCAGATTGCAGATGAAAAGACAGACTGAGAAGGGGGACAGGGAAAGGGAGAGGTCTCCTGAGGTCTCCTTCAATTGAGTTATTGGACATCTGAAGAAATCCCCATCTGCCATATTTAAAGACAGAGAGATGTTTTGCTCCTGAATGGCAGAAAAATCAGAGGATTGTCACAAAAGAAAACCTAAGAAATCAAATGGCTCAAAAAACTTCAACCAGATGCAGCAAAAATAGATCAATGGTGAGTCAGTCCCCTCTGCTGATGGAGATCCCAGACCTTGTTCCTGCCCATGATTATCAGCCAAACATCAGCATTACCAAAGGCACAACATGCGAGAGCCAGGCGTTACACCTTCCCTTCCCTTTTCACTGCAAAATAACAATGTAAATGAAGACTCACACCAATACTCACAGAAGAGGAAGGAAGCTGAGCACATGATTCAAACTCTCGTGCTGCCAGAAGGGGAGTCCTACTCCTTGTTGGACATAATGTCAACAACCCCAGCTCTGAGGGTTCCCTGGAGGTTTCTAACACATTGAGCACTTCCCATGAAAACATACTGCATGCAGCACAGCCTTGGCAGGCACGGGGCTGCGTGCAGGGGGTCTCCCACCACCAGTGGAGAGCAGTGCCTCAGCAAAGGGGGACCCTCACCTTAAAAACCAGGGGCACGCCCTTCCTCACACCTACCACAATGTCTTAGGTACCTCTGCAAGAGTGACATTTGAGGCAGCCACAGGCCACACACAGAGCAGCCACCCTGACAGTTTCTGTGCCATTCGTAACAGGACTAAGTCTTTGGCATAGGATTTCTGCTGTCAGACCCCAGTGCTTCAGGTTCTGCTTCTAGCAATTTATTAAACACTAATATCTCCATGTCTGACCTAATGCTACTTTAAGAGCATCACCATACTACTGGACTGTGATTTCTCAGCAATGCTGTACGTAGATCCCAATAATTCCTTGGGATTCAGGAGGGAAAAACAAACAAACAAAACCCCAAAACAACAAAAATGGAAGCCCGTCAAGTTATTCACTCTTTCTAATGATATACTGATCTATTCCCTAAGGCAGCATAAGGAAGAGTTTCTATGGTGTGTTTGAACTGATATATCAAAGAGAGTTGCTTAAAACATTCTAGCTGTGATTAGTGGACCATGACTGCTATTAACTTATAAGGAATTCCAGGATCACCAGACTGTGGTCTGCAACATATTATTACATTGCCATTCAATGGCAATGTGCAGAAGCTTGATTTAAAAAAAAACCCCAGAGAGCTAGTCTCAGACTAAAACCTAACCTCCCCCAATTCTTTCAAATAAGCTCTGTGCTGAGCTCTGGCCGAAAGCAACCAGAAATTTCTTCTGTTTTCAGTCTGCTCTTTGCAGTCTGTTCTTTTTATTTTGTATTCGTATTTACTTGCAGAATTAACATGTGGCCTGAAAAGGCTGGGAACAAAGCAGTTGTCGGATGCAGGGCTCTGACCTGCTCCTCTGTGATGCTGCTACATGGCAGCCTTTGGAGGGGAGTGTGCAATGCACCATTGCTATCTAGACTTGGTTTTATGCATGCAGATATCTAGGTCTTCTTCATGAAGTAGGGAATTTAAAGTGACTTGTCAAAGCAGGATCAGTAAATAAATAGCAGGGAAGGGGAAGAACATAAATCTCACAACTCCCAGACCTGATATTGCTGGAGAGTCTGCCACTCCTGTTACAGCCTGCCAATAGGGATGCTATCCATTAAAAAGGCTGGGGGTAGCTGAGGCAAACAGTTGCTCGTTAAAAGCCTAAACCCGTTCCTATGGCAATCAAGGTAAAACCTCCTGCTGCCTTCACTGGGCTTTGCATCTGGTCCTTAATAAAAAAAGGATGGTTTTTTAGTATCATTCTGGCACCATCCTTACATTCACTAAACCACCTAACTCCTGCACCCAGACAGCAAACCTGTGACACAGAAGAGCACTGCTAACCTCACTGTGTGATGCAAAAAAGTGTGACCAAGCATCATGTCCCCACAGACATTTAGGCTCCTGAGACCCACCTGTTTGGGATGAACCTTTGTGAAGGGTGTCACCTGGTGTCACCCAGTGAGCTGGAGCACTGTTGCAATGATAGCCAAGGGCGTTAGGCTTTTCACTGAAAGCGTGAGCATCTCAATGCTGTGGTTGTCATCAGGCTGTTTCAGTGGGATTACTCTTCTACTTCCCTGTGGCACCTGCACTAAGCAGGGCCAGCAAAGATGCAGAGGGCTTAGAGCTGGAATGTGGCTGGCACTGCATGCTCACAAAAGGCACAAGTTTCTGATGTGTAGATGAATCCTGAATGCAGTTAGTGAGGAGCCACCACTGCTGGCCCTTTTCTTACTCCCTCTTCAGACTCTGCGGGGGACCCACAGGTCCTGGTCCCTCCCTTGCTGTCCAGAGAGGCTGAGTAAGAAGCGAGTACACTACCATCTCCTTGCTAGGCAGGAAAGAGGGGGAGAGGTCTCTATCTCTAACGCTATTGTTTCCAGTGTCACCAGCTGGCCTTCAACTTGTCAGCATGCCAGCAGGAAACAAGGTGCAAAACCAGATCTGACTCTTGTGCACCAGATGTTGGTAAGTTGGCCCCATGAGAGTGCCTTTGGGGCCATCTCCTTCTGCAGAGCCTGGACCTGATCCGTCCTTCCAGGGAGGGGCTCTGCTGCATCAGAAAGCACAGCCACAGAGCAAGCAGAGCTCTCACAGCTCTGCAGATGAGCAGCAGAGAAGAGAGATGTGAACAACCTCAAGCTGTTAATTCATGCACTGGTCTAACACTGTCACACCTAACCCGTTCATCAATGTTTCAATGGGCTTGATGGGAATTACGAACCGTACAGTGGATGCTGGAGTTAAACAGTAGAAGCTCCTTTGAAGACAAGCTGAGATGCAGTGTCATGTTACTCAGACTGAGTTATTTCCTGTACGTTGCAAATGTTGCTTCTGGCTACCTATGCCACAAATGTATGAGCAAGCAAATGCCTTCCTTAACATCTCATCTTTGACTTCCTCTGCCTGCAAAATTAAAGCTCAACTCCTCCAGTGTTGCAGGAGGTTCAGTCAGTTCCCCTTGCTTCCCAGTGAAGAACCCCCCCAAGCCCTGGTGTTTTGTAGTACTCCAAATGTATTTCTCTTTTCTAAGCATTTTCCCAATCTCAAGATAAACTGCATTGTTTCTAAAACGTTTACTAATAAGCTAATTATGCATACTCTTCAAAGCATTTACTAATTAGCTATCTGTATTTGCTGCCTTGTCGACTCAACCTTCACTGATGGAAGGACAGATTCTTGGAATAGTATGCTCTTGTTTGAAGGAGATGATCAAGAGAGACAGGCTGGATACTGCAGCCACCAGCTGCCTGCCTGCCTGTGGGCACTGGAGCTGACTGTAGCTCCCCTCACCTCCTGAGCAAGGGACTTGGGCCAGCAGTTCTGCTGCTCTCTAGGAAGGTCACAGAGCTGTTTTGTTGCAGTGCCCAGTTTCTTGGAAGTGCAAGAGATAGCCATGCTGCCATGAGAGGCTTCACTGGCTAGCTGAGTCTGCATGCCGCTCCCTTTGTACTGTGACCTGGGAACACCAGCACATTACTGCCAGTGTCCCCTGGCAAGCAGTGCTCTGTGAGACAGGTGCCAGGAGTGTGGTGTCTTCCCCTGCCAAACCTTGCTCTCCTCTGCCCTTCAGGCTGGGAGTAGGGGCATCTTCCTGCCATGCCTGCCTGGTATCCAGCACACACCAGCACACTCAACTTAATTCAATTCTCTTGGCACCTCTGTGGCATTTGTGAGATCACAGTGACAACAGCATACGTTTCCTCATAACACTGGCCCTAGTTCCTGGTTCTGGAAACCGTCAGGGCTTGACATGGTGAGCCAAAATCAGGAGGAAGAGCCCAAGCGCACAGCTCTGGGCTGTCTCCAGTTTGCCTGTTCTGGGAGCCCAGGGCCCCTGACTCCCAAAACCTTTACCAGCATTTGCCATGTGCCACCAGAGGGGGCTGCGAGCTACAGCAGCTGTCCCTCCACACATCTTCCCCAGACAGGGATCCCACTGATCACAACTCAGTTGCACCATGTGTTGGAAGAGTCTACAGAAAAGCCTACCAGCGTGGTCTCATTATCAGTTGGCTTTTTTAAAAACAAACAAACAAACGAAACAAACAAAACCCCCTTCCTATAGTGCAGATGTTATGACTCAGCTGACAGGTTTTCTGCTTGTGGAGGGAGAACAAGCCTGTCCCCCACAGTCTGGGGGGAGCATGCCTCTGCCGTGTGTACAGCAATGGCTGGCACTCAACAGCAGCTCTGCCCAGCCTAATCCTTCTGCAGAATCAGCCGAGTGTGTCGGGATGGCAGAGTCAGTAGTCAGTCTCAGGAGGTCGCTTTTAATGGTCCAATAAGAAGCCCAGCGGTTGGAGGGAGGCATGAGTGGAAAAAGTGGTTGATTATAAACACTGTGATTCACTTGGAGCTGAGGTTTCTGACTTGGACTTTCCAAACAAGCAGTGCCGCCAGAACAGCAAACTGGCAATTAGGAAAGAGCAGGCAGCTTGGCTATGTGACCACACAAACTGGGGGACAGACACCCTTGTTGCACACCTACCACAAACAGTTCAGGTCACTCTCAGGATCAAAAATAAACCCTGGCATGCACAAGGCTCCCCCTACTGCTATGCCGTGCAGGGTATGGAAACATTTCACTACAGCAGCTTTATGCTCTTTTCCACTGGATGACACTTTCCCTGTTCAGAGAGCAGATAGGGACAGTGTGGGGCCACAGTGCCCAAGCAACAGCTGTGCTCACAGCACAGCAAGGAGGAAACAGTGAGCAGACAGGCTATTAGAGTTATTTCCAAATAGTTAGGACAAGTCTTATCAGAGCATCAAACTTCCATTTCGGCTTTGCTGTTACTGCTGTGGCACCACAGCTGCAGGAGAGTGCAAACCACGGCCCAGGTCCCATACTCCCTGCCAACACTTCTGCAGCAGGGACCCCTGCTGTGCTGGAACACAAGAGCCACAACAGCAGGAGGCGGCCAATTTTCTTAATCGAAGTGCCTTCCCAAAGTAAGGCGCTTCCTTTAAGCATAGATGAAGCAGAGAGAGAGAGAAATATGTTCTGGGGCTTCAATTACACAAAATTACTCCTCCCGTGATGGTGGTGGGGGTATAGTTACTTAACAATGCAGCTGGACACAGCTTAAAAAATAAACCCCTAGATTTGCCACCAGAAAAACAATAGCAACAACCAGCACAGAGCAGCCACTGCTGGCTGCCACTTCCAGGCACCCATCCCTGGCTGGCTCTCCCACCCTCCAGGCAAGGAGGGCTGGTTGCTGAAGCTGCTCACCGCAACCAGCTCTCGCTCCAATATTGGGCAGCACCAGGTATGCAGCCCCTTTCCGGCCAGCTGCCCACTAAGGGGAAATCACTGACCTTTCCACAGAAGTCCCCAGGGTGCCAGGCACTTCAGCAAAACACAGGATGAAACACCTCCCATCCCAAAGGGAAATCTAAAGCAGATACAAGGAAGGCCAGAAAGGACACAGTAAAACTAAAAAGACTTTTGCAGATATTTTTGTAGACCTTAGAATGGGTTTTAGGAATGTAAATGTTATGCTTTATGAAGGAGAAACTTTAGCCTAATAAGGTAAAACAAAATGCTGAAGGAAGAAGCAACAGAGGAAAGGGTTATGATGTTTACCTCTGGCAGCTGGAAGAACACACTGGCCCCAATCCCACTCCAACAGCTGCCAGGTAGCAATACCAGAGTAGAAGGAAACATGTCTGCCCAGAGACAGAGTGCCACATTAAGGTTCAGCAGCCTGTCACCTTTATGTGAACAAGCCCTATAGTTACGATCAGATGTCAAAAGGTCTCTGCCCTGAGACTGTTTCTTAGATGCTGAATTCTTGCTCCTGTTAAGGTTCTCACTTGCAACTGCAATGAGGCCTTTGCTTCTTCATAAAATAGCTTCTGACATTTGGATGATATTTATTACTAGCTGGTCCCCTATTAGTAGTACTTAATGCCCAAGCATTACAGTGTTAATACTTGTCTCTGTATTGCAGGTCATTTGAAGAGAGGGGAAAAAAAAAAAAAAACCAAAAAAACCCAAAATCAAAAAACCAAGCTCGCTCCTATTAATTTCTTTCCAGCAGTGTTTATTGTGTACTGCTTCCATTTGTTTTGTTATGCTTCCTATGAAGCATTGTCCATTAAGTTCTTTTAAACACACTCGTTTGCAGTGTGGGGTCTGGAAAGCAGGCATCCAAAGCCGTCTTGGCTCCCAGCTCATACCTATGGCCTCCAGAAGCTCAAGTGCATTGTGGTTGAACCCGTTTCACTTGTACACAGGTGGCAGCTGAGGGGATAGAGGTGCAGGCAAACTTCACTTTCAGGAGATGTTTGATATTAATATCCAATTTCTAGAGAGCTATGTTTCCATAAGAGCTGAACTGAATCAGAGACCCTGACAAACCCTCCACTATTCACATCCCACATGAGGGACCAAATGCCTCCAACTCAAACCTTTCTGTGTTAACTAAAGGCTCCCTTATGCATGTACACACAGAAAGGGAAACGGTGAGACCATGTAGTAGCCACTCAGAAGATCTGCCACAGTAAAGTTATAAGCAGCAAAAGGACATCTCCAGCTCTTAGGCAGCCCCTCCAGCACACACTACCTGCAGCTCAGGACCAGACCCTGTGCTCTCAATACGACAAAAAGCTGTCCAAGGTGTCCAAAAGTGGCAGCTTCCTACACATGGAGGAAAAGCCAGCTATCTGTGGGGGTTTCTAGCTCCCTGACAAGCTTGGCTTTGCTTGCCTGAGACCTCAGAGAGGCAGATACTGGTGTCTCTACTGCCCAGCTCTACCCCTGCTCTGCATACAACATAGCTCTGCCCAATACGTACCGCATACTCTGCAGGCTGTGAATATAGGCTAAAAAGCTTTTATCATGGTGCCTCTGAGGCAACTGCATTAGGTATGAGAAGGCTATACAGTTCAGCCTGTGCAAGCAATAACAAAATCTGATGGCAACCGTCATTCTCACATGCCCTGCTGAGGCCTTGTGGTGTTTGTCTACGCTCACATTAAGCGTCTCTCCACCTTCTCCCCTCTCTAAACACAGATCTGATCCTGCAAAGTGCTAAATGACTTACACACACAGTGACTCGGGGGAGAGTTCATGGTGCTTGAAGCCTTATTAGCCCAGGCTTTATCTGTAGGGGGTGATGAGATCCCCAATGACTTTAATCAGCACACCTTCATTAGAGTTAGAGGAGCTACACTGATTTATGGTAGCTGAGGATCCAGCTCTATACTTCATAACCTTCAGTACATCAAGTCCATGTGGAATTCTTTGTTCTCCCCAGGACTGATTCTACAGCCCCATAAATGCTTTCCCTGTCCTTTTTGCAAACAGAGTTCCTCTCTCCATATATAACTGCCTTTTAATCAACAGGACCAGCATGGCTGGCAAGACTGCTGTGTTAGGACTGTTTTAAGAGACCCCAAGCTCCTTCACAGCTCAGGCATCCCTGTAGCTGGCTGTGGATTCCAGATTAAACACACAAGTTTATACATCTGCTAAGACCATGTTATTAACTTGGCCTTTTATGGTGCCCTTTGATGCCATTAATTATTCTTTACTAGTTGTTAACTGTTTTTCCCAACATCTTATTTTCTGAGTACCTTCTTAGAAGAAAAGAGGAAAAAAGCAAACAAAACCAAGCCTCCAGTTTATCAAATGCAGCAGAACAAGCACTGTGGAAAGTCAGATGCAAACAGCTCAGACCCCCAAGCCCCTAGCCTCACATGGCCTGAGCCTGGGTCTCCAACCCTAGGGCTCTCTACAGCATACTTCTGCCCAGTTACATGCCAGGAAATTGCTCTGCTTTCCCAGCACAGTTTAAAAGGCCAGTGAGGCTACTTTGACACTGAGAAAAACAAGCTGCCTCTTAACCAAAGTCAAACTCAGATTGAGAGCCAGATAGCTCTTGCATTTCAGGTGTTATCAGGCTGAATTAAGAACTACCAGTTCAGTGCAGAGTAGGCTCATCCTGTGTGTCCAAGGCAGCATCTTAAAACCACCCAGTCGCTAGAGGCATACTTGTCCCTGAAAGGCAACGAGATGCAGTGCTATGGGGTCTCAGGACTATGCTTACTTTCATGCACAGGGAAGCATGAAGCCCATATTGCTATGCAAAAGCTGGAAGAGGAGGTGGCTATGTACTAGAGAGGAAGAGGAAGGCTCTTACTTGCAGTCGTGCTTTTCAATTTCAAAATGAGGGTTGAAGTTGAGGATAATCTTCTGGTTGGATTCGGGGGCATAGATGACCCACTCGCAGTTCTGGTGGGAGGGGTAGTCATTGGGGTATCCTGGGGAGGTGATGTACCCAGCATCCTTGGAGTTCAGGCGGCCCCCACATGGCTGAGCTGCAGAGACACAGAAGGGAACAAGGCATTGAAATGGGTTCTGGGCATTGGCTGTGTACAGCCGGTCCCTCTGGGCCACTGCTAGGGGTGGTCTGATAAAGGCCATTCTCCAAGCCATTGACATCTATTTGGTACTCTAATATTTCATACTAATCTCTGAGAAAGGGCAATTAGGCTACACAACAAACCTACTCCTTTTCCCTTCCACCTCATGCCATTTACATACCACATTTCACACAGACCAGAAAAGAGAAATAAATGCTCTTGTTGAGGCAATTACAGAGCCATAAAGTAATATCAAATCATCTGGACCTGCCTTCTTCTATCCCTTCTTTTGCCTCCTTTGCAAGCTGCTCTATGGCAGTCTTCCACAGCAGCCTCAGGAGACACCAAAATTTGGACACTACAAATTTGATACAGCTGCAGGAGCACAGAAAGCTTTGCTGTTCCCCAAGAAGGAATCTGAGGCACAGCGGGGCTGATGGTGAGCCCAGACCCACCCATGTGGGCACCATGGCCCTGGCCTGCAGCTCCATGACAGCCCTTCTTCATTTGCTGTGCCCTCCCTCCCCAACCCCTCCTGCTCCCCATGGCCCCATCTCAGCCTCCCAAAACCTTTAAAGCTAATCCAGCCACAGGAATTGCAGATACAGATAATCTGCAGTGGCAATTTTGTGGCGCTAGCCCACAAATGGCTGGCAACGGCTGTGTGGTGAGCAAAGGCAGCACTCTCAGCTTTGGGTTAGAACAGGCCCTAGAGGGTGATTTCATCTTCAAAAAAAACCATTTAATCTCATGAATGCTGCAAATCAAATTTATTATTGCATTACTTGCTGGGAAGAAAATCTGCATCATAGGGTCAACTGATAACGCACTATAAATCCTGACAACTTCCCTTTCTCCATTGGGCCCTTAATGTATGTTTCTTGCTGTCCCCCCTCTCCTGCCACTGCCCCATCCCAGAACTGTAGTCCCATGGGTTGCCACAGCTGCCCCTGCAAGATGGCATTGCTTCATCACACACCCAACAAAATGGACAAAAAAACCAGCAAAATGTGCAAAACCCAGCAAAACCCTAAGCCCCTCCAGAGAGGGGGCTGGCAGGCTTACAAGATGACCCCAGTCCCATGTTGCAGAAAGGCTTTCCCCTTCCTGATGATAAGCGATGGGGTACAGCACAGGATACAAACCCTCATGAGCTGCCCCCATCGCAAGGCTCTCTCCACAGGCTCTTCACAGCCTCCCCACAACCCTGGAGGTCTCCAGTCCTGCAGGAGGGTGTGGGTGGGTTTTCCCCAGGGCCTATATGTGCACACCTTGCAACGGGGCCTGATGCACATCCCATGGCCCTGAAGGAGCAGAGGCACAGGAGAAGCATCACACTCACTGCAGGAAAGTAAGCACGTGTCCTATACCCCATTGGTTCTGTGGGCTGAGGGTCTCTGTGGTGCTCCCCACTGCCCTGCTTCTGAGGGATGTTCCTTTCCCTCACAGGACAGCACTCACTACAATGCCTGAGGACTGCCCTGGAAAAGCAAAGCAGCAGAGACTCGTGTGGGCTCAACCCCACACCGCGAGTCTCGTTCTGTACCTCTCTCATGGAGTCTGCCAGGCCCCAGGGCTGTCCTTTGCCACACTGTCACAAGTCTGCCCACTCTCAGTGGGGACATTCCAGCCTGCATCCAAATTGCCTTCTTGCCAGAGCCGACACGAGCAGCAGGAGCAAGGCAAGACCCCTCAGCCAGTAATGCTTCCTGGAAAAAAACCACTTTGAATAAACAACCTGCTGTCTGTGCACTGCCTGCAGAAAATACACGTGCCCTGTATGGGAACAAGGGCAGCAGGAGGGCCCTTTGTGGGGGAGAGAGGCTTCCATCGCCATGAAAAAGCACTGTCTCAGTTTCCCCCATGTTTTTCATGCCCTCTAACACATTCATTCTTCAAAATAACTTTCTTCTCACACACTCAAAGACAATTCTGCAGCTTTCCCTTTTTTCTTAAAATAACGCACTAAGTATCCTGAAAAACACAAGGGAGGGGGGATTTAAAAAAAAAAAAAAAACAAAAAAACCCACAAACCAATACTGCCATAGAAGAGCTGAGAATACAAAAAAACATCTGGTTTTGTTCCACGGGAGAGATCTCTCAACACACAAACATTTACAAACCTATGTTCTTGCACAAATCTCTTCTCTCAGCAAGGCATATTTGCCCACACACGTGTCTATGTGGGTTTGGGGCAGGGGAAGAGATTCACGTCGAAGGAAGAAATTCACGGACTTGTTGACATCAATGTACAAATAGACGTGTAATTCACACTTCACTCATGTACGCACTTTCACACCTTTGCATAAAAATTCACACCTCGTTTGCACACATGTCCACCCGCTCCAAGCAAAGAGAAATATTCAAGCTGCAGATTATTTTTCCTAGAAAGGGCAAACTCTTGAAGCAATGAAAATACAGTCAATCCTTCCACACCTCGTCATCCCCTCCCAGTCTCTCCAGCTTTCACACACATACTACTCGCTAGGCTGATACCACCAACATCACCCACCACTCAGAAGCTGCTAGCCCCTTACTCACACTGGATACTATGTATACACTCGAGAGCTGTTGTAACTCAACCAGTTAGAGGGCAACTGCAATGTGAACTGGGGTGTCAGTCTCCAGCTCTGGCTCGTCCCTGACAAATGAACTCAAGAGCAGAAAACCAGGTTTACCCTGGCTCTAAAATTTCTCCCTTGCCCTCTGAGACTGCCACAGTTCAGTGGGATTGAACTAAGGAAATCCCTGGGCTTGATCCTAAATTCAGGTCAGCTTGGTGCCCAAGTGAAACCACTGGTGCCGATGAGGGCAGCCTGAGTGAGAGCAGCTGGAGCCCAGCTTGCTGCAATTGTGGTCTCCGCAGCAAGACAAGACAAGAGGGTGAAGTCACTGAGCACACAGGAGCACTAGCCCCATCCCTCAGGTGCTCAGATGCCACCAGGAAAATCTTACCATCCTCCTGCAGCAGGAAAAGCCTTTCACCTCCAGGAAAGCTTATCTGTGTCTCTCAGAGGAACAGATTTTGTCCTCCCATTCATCCCTCCTCAAGAAGGTTCAGAGCAATGAAGAAGGCTACTCCAGTACAGCACTGCCTTGTCCACCCACAGCACCAGGATGCTTGGTGGGCAAGAGCATACCAGGGATACACCACGGCCTCTTAGAATTATGTGAAGAAGCAAAATGACTTTAATATCTTTGTACTTGTTCTGTCAGGGTTTTTCTCTTTTGAATCACTGATATCTAGCAGATAAAAATCTGCAACAGCAAAAAAAAATTTAAAAAAAAATCAATCACTGTACCCACTGACAGGCATAGTGCTTGTCTTAGTGGACATGTCAGCCACTGGCTTTCTGTATAAAATCAGGCCTGCTTCATACACAATAGAGGGTCAAGCTTTTATATAAAGGTGTCCTTTCAAACTGATGCAGTGAATCCATGCAAAAAAAAAAAAAAAAAAAGTGAGTGGTATGGCTACTGCCTAGGCTGTGTGCTTTGGAAGCAAGACATGCTCCACAGCTAATGGGCTCTGGCAGCTTTTGCCAGCCCTGAAGTCACTTAATAAAATAAAAATTAAATTCTGAAGTATAAGCCAAGTCTGCCAGGTGTGTGGGACATCCTGTTGCTCAGTAAGCAAAATGCAGGCATTGAAAGCAAACTGCTGTGGACCCTGCCAGCTCGCATGATGGAGGCCAGTGGAGTGCTGTGCCGATGGCAGGGCCATGGGAGAGCAGACAGCCTCCTCAATGGAAGCTGCAGAGGCTGGCACTTCCCAGCAGTGCCAGAGCAGGCTGTGTTCAGGATGGGAAATATCCAGATCCCTTCTTTCATTAAGGCCCATCACATGACTTGTATTATCTCAGCAACTCTCTCCTTGCAGAAGCATCCCAACAAGGGAACTACACTGGAGGACGACAGCAAAGCCATAGGGATGAGAAAGGAAGACCTGGAGAAGCTCATGAGGGCAGGCTCCTGCAAACACCACAGCATGCAGCAGGTAACTCCAAAGTTGGAGTATGGGTATTAGCAGTTGAGCTGCTAATAGAGATCAGAATTAGCAGTTGAGGTCTCCACCCTTTGAGAGGTGCAGATCCTTCTTTCCCTGTTGTGACCTACTGGAGAGATCCAGGCTGTTGAAGTATCCCCCTGCCTCCTTTAGGCTGCAATGAGTAATCATCACTCAGGGGACCCAAAAACAACAGCCAGGCCCCAGGAGCCTCCAACCACACTTTGGGTTTTTCAGCCCTCCTGCTCATCAGCATATACTAAAACCTTAGGCCAGGAGCAGAGCATTCTCCTACTTGAATTTCCTGTTGATTAAACCCCTCTGGATTTCCCTCACCCCAGGAGAGCAGGGCTCACTGTTATTGTTGGACCTTCAACACAGAAACTAAAGCCAACTCTGCCTGTAGCAAAAATAATCATCACCAGAGAGGCCCATTTCACAACAAACACACACACTATAGCCTCTCAGAGCTTGTAGCGTCCAACAGAAAGTTATCATGCATTTTGATCTCCTGGGTTCAGTTTACTTTGGGGATGTAATTCATGTATGCACACAAAATTTAAGGTGTTCTTGTTTCCTTAGAGGCAAGCAGTAGCATTCATGTCTGTGCTGCTTAGAAAGAGCAGCCTTCGAGGGCTGCAAAGGAGCAAAGAGGAGAGATCCCAGGAGTTCCACCGCAGAGGGATGCACCACCTAGCCTCATCATTTATCTTCCTCACACAAAGCCTTCACAGCCCAATTCCACACTCTCATCCAACCACTGCAGAAGATTTCTACATCCTGGGCTTCAGTGCTGGGCAGAGAAGATTCTGCTGCTAACCCTCCAATGGCAGGGCAAAATATTGGCCCCAACATTCACAGCCTACTGCTCCCAGAGCTGTTGAGCTGTCGAACTTGGCGTAAGCCCTTATTCAGGAAACCCTGTGTTTCAGTCCTAACAAAGTTTTTCAAGGTCCGTGTGCATCCAGGCACTTTGCCAAACTCTGGTATGGAGGGGAACAAAAAGATATCCTCTTTTGCTGAGGCTTCATTACTGTTAGCATATTCATCTGCCTCATTCCCTGGGCTCTGGCCATGAGGGAGAGTCTGGGCATGGCTAACATGGCAGGGGTTCTCACCCCAAACTGCGTGGCACAACTTTTGCATCAGGCAGGAACACAAATGCATACTATCAGATTTAAATGTTACAGCTTAGCTATTGGCCAAGGAGAGGCATAGCGCAGAGGAAGCTAATAAGATTAGATATTTTATCCCCAGTAGCATAGAACATTTTAGCAGAAGTGTGTTTGATTTGGATTGCAAGATAAAGCTTCAAAGGCTTCCTGAACAAATTAATGGACAAACACACCCAAAAAACACAAAGCACTTACACACATTTTGTGCTAAAGCAATACCCATATCCACGCCCTGGGATTCCACACAACCAGGAAAAGTCTCCTGAAGATTTCATCGCGAGCCTTTAGCAGTTTAACTAAAATTTCATTTAAAGTAGAAGCACGGCAAAGCAGTGTTCAAGCTTGCTTTTGTGATCCAAGTTAAATTTTGTTTGATTCAAAGTGTCTCAAGCCTGTCACGGGACCGGCTCGTAAAAATACTGTCTGGGCTTAAGCAAGAAAGGAACTCGACAATCCATCAGTTGAGGAATGCAGCCGTTTGACCACTTCCTAAGGCAACTGAGGAGCAATAATATATTCACTTTATAACACTGGACAGCAGTGAGAGGGGAACACCGGAAAGCTCAGAAAAATGGAACATTTTAGCTGTGAGCCTTTGCAAAAAGAGATCATCTAAAATTGTTTTTAAATAAGAAGGGAGTGTTGAGTGGAGGGAGACAGAGAAGGAGATTTGAAGATTTCTGATATCTGCACTTTCTTTACAATGTTAATCCACAGAAGAATTAAATGGAAACCTGAAATAGACCTACTCAAGCTTCATCATGGAAAATGAGAAGGCCAAATCCTCCATACAAATCCAGGTAATTTCCTTTGAAATCACTGGAGTTCAGCTGAATTCTACCCCTGCACTTCTGGATAGCTGCCTTCTGAGGCTGGCATCACTTTGTACCACTTGCATCGGTGACAACCTTGACCTTTAAATGTTTCCACTCTGGGGTTTTGGTGGTTCCCTCCTGCAACCCTCTATCTTTGATGAGATTTTTATATCCTGATTTTACATGGTGCCATCCCTGCTAACTTTATTATTTGTCATCTTATATCATAGGCAAATGCGATTCCAATAGGGCAAATACTTTAACAGCTTCATATGGATATGTGTGTACACAGTTCTCCCAGCTTGCCTAAAATGCAATTGGTGGGTCTGGAATGACAACCCCTGGTCACTCCAGTAATCATTCGAGAGAGCATGTGTGTGCATGCACATGCAAGGGAAGGGGATAATTCTATGCTAAACTTGCAGCAATCGTGCCTTTTTTTTCCTGCCTCTATGTTAGGCTCTCAAGAGTTTGAAGTCTTGTGGAAACACACTGCCATCTCCCAGAAACAGGAGGCAGCTTCAGGAGACCTTAAAGCTGTAGATCAGGCAGTTTCTGAGGAAACCTCACCTGTACTGCAGGCAGGGAAACTGAGACTCAGGGAACCTTGAAGGCTCAGAGCAGGGGCAGAAATAAAGCAGAGGCTTCCTGTATGGCAGCCTACCACCCTACCTATAGGGTACACTAGGAAATAATATGAGAAGAAACAATTTGCTGAGCCACCCGCATGAATGCTATCAATAACAGGGCTGTTCAAGGGCCATGGAGGAAAAGCAAGAGACATTTCTAATTCCACACATCAAAGAAAGACCTATGGATTCACCTACAATTCATTCCTGAAGAGCTTCAGCCTTGATGAAATGTATTCAATGCCTCCAAAATACTAATTAGAATTGTTATTATGACAATTCCAAGAAAAAACAAACCCTATCTTGGCTCTCTTCTCTCCCCATATCCTCCCATCTTCTTCACACCTTTTGAGCCCATCTGTCAGGGTCCATTCTGAAACCGAATCCTGGCTTTCCCCACCGGATAATGGTAGTTTTACTCCTGCCTCTTCCCAAAGCAGTTGGTAGTCTCTTCGAATCCCACAACACCCCTGGCTCAGCCATCCCTCCCAGGGGCCCTCTTGGGCCCACAGAGAAAAACCTAATGCCTTAGCAGCAGGCAGCCCCATGGATGGGACACAGGATGGGATGGGAAGCAGTGCCTCCAGAGCCAACCAAGGATAGGCCCCACTGCAGCTCCCTCTGCACACTGCTGAGTGGCAGAAGTTTCATACTTTACAATGGCTTGCTCAAATCCAGCTACCGCTGAGCTTCACTAATAGCGCCAAAGTTATTACAGATTCTGGCAAGTGCCTTAAACACATTGTTTCCTGCTGAGCACATATTCAGCGGTCAAACAGAAAGAGAGGAAAGCAGGAGCGAGCCTGGGGGTATGCATGAGGGAGAAAGTTACCAAGGGGCTCTGGGTGTCCAAGGGAGAGTGCAGGGAAGGGACGGATGCAGGAGCAGCAAGACAGAGAGGACTGGAGGGCCTCTGCATGCAAGAGAAAAGGTAGAGGTTTGTATGCTCATGAAGAAAAGAGGAACCAGGGAGATAGTAATCATATGTGTATGTGTCTACATGCCCAAGGGGTTGGGGCTTTCCTCTCTCCTCTCCCCACAGGCATCCCCTAAAACCCAGGGTGCAAATAAGCCTTTCAGCAAAACGTAAGCAGAGTGAAAGGACATTATCTTTTTGGTTTCACTATCGTCCTAGAAGGCACACAGAGAAAGGCAGGCATTCCAGCCCCACACAGATAGCACTTCACAGCTAGTGGTGACCCTCAAGAACAGCTGGGGCTGATGTCTTGCCTTTGTCTCAAATGCACAGGGAAAAAATCAGGGCAGGTTTCAAAGACACAGAGCCCAGCACTTCATCTCCGGAGCCCATTTGCTTTGACTCATCAAGTATGAAGAGAAGGGGAGAAGCATTCAGACAGAAAGTCTCTGCAGCCATCCATCCTGGCAAGTAACTACTTCAGACTATTCTGCATACCGACTCACTGCTTGTACCCCCTTACCCAGCCCATTTGGGAAGGGGCTGCCTCCCTAAGGCTGCAGTTGGAGCCCCAGCCTGCCAGCATTACCCTAGCTGTCTTTCCCCATGCAATCCACAGGCACTGCTTGCATGTAGAAAGGGTTACAGATCCAAGTTGTGATTTGTTCAAGTGTTTGGCCTTGTGCCTGACGACCTCGTGCTGACAAACCTCTTCTCCATGTCTACGCTTGTGTCTTTTCACTGCACAGGCATCAAGCCCAGCTCAGGATCCGGCCCTCTGCGATTGAGATCTGGCTCAGGCAGAGGAAGGCTGACCCTTTGATTCCGAGTATGATTAAAACCATGCTACTGTAGCACTAAGCCGTGTGCAACACTGTTAGCAACAGCCCTGATTTATGTTGTTGCTAGTATTGCGGTTTCCACCAGCGTGTAAGACAGGGATTTTGAAAATAGCCCAGCTACCTCTTTGTCTGTGTGTGTATTATAATTAGAAATGTGTCAAAGGGCTGTTACAAAGTGAGGGTAGAACTGGAAATGTTCACACCCTGCTTCTACCCCCACCTTTGTGCCGACACTGTCAGCACCAGCTTGGGTGTGTGCAGGCGCATCAGCTCTCCACACTTCCCAGATTAGACAACTGTATTCCCAAGACCCCACGGGGACGCAGTGGCGGTGACTTCACCACACAATGGAGAGCAAGTTTAGCAGCTTCCAGTTTGCTTTCAGGCTGCTGCAATCTGCCCCTACCATCGTGGCTAAATGCTGACTTTCTATTTCGATTTCAGATAGGATCGCAAGTCTCAGATATAGACAATTTCTTTTCCTAGCACAGCTGGTCTGTCAGAGGTCATATAATTTGGCAGCAATCCCAGTGCTTAAAAATTAATTTTTCCTTATTAATACAACTGGGGGTCCCACAGGATAGGATCCCAGTCTTATCTGAACCTGACAGCTTCCTAAACTCTGTGAAGGATGCTTTTTCCTCTCAGGTTATCTGCGATACAAGGCCACCATGTCCTGAAGCCTCGCAGCACTGGAGGTTTCTGCTAGGAAACCAACCCACCCACCTGCCAGGAGCATCCTGCTGCTGGGATGGAGAGAGCTGCTTTTTCCAGCCCGACAAAGTGGGTTCTAAGCCACACAAACACAGAGTAAATACTGGGAAGGGGCCTAGTCAGGGGGAAGAAGGATCAGGGCAGGGAGACAGTAAGCACCTCTGTAGAGCTCTTAGAACCAGTATGCCTGCCTGTCAGTCCAGACACCATGATTGTTCTGCAGCAGAAAAGTTAGGAAAACAAAATCCAGCATCCTAACCTGGGTTGAAGCACCCTGGTAAGCTTTTAAGTGTCATTTTCAGTGATGCTTCTGACAGCTGTCTTATTCCTAGGATAAAAAAGCATTTGGTTACCAGTAAGAGCTGGGTTAACAGTAGAACAGGCAAAAGGCATCACACTCAAGGCATGCATGAGGGGTGTGTGTGCAGCCATGTGCCTGCTTGGCAGCAATTTGTTCTGGCCCCCCTCCCCTCCTTGCTACATCTCCTAAGTCATTACTAAAAATACTTGCTTTTAAGCAAACTATTTGCAAGCCTTCAAGAGCGAGCTTTACTCAGAGCTGCATAAACATCATCTGAACGTCTCAGCACTTGGGTCACTCAAATCTGTTACTTTCTTACTTGATTGCTTTTTACAGGAAGATGAAAAACACACAGCCATCCAGCCTTCACATTTATCTTCCAGGGTCTCCCACCCACTCCTCTCCATGGTTATCTCAGGGTTTGCTTGGCTACGTACAAATTGGCAGCTGCACTGTTTATCTCTTACCGTGGAAGTACTGCACGAGGGTTTTTTCCATGTGGGTTATCATATTATTGTCTATTAAAAACATCTCCCCTCTCTACTAACCTCCCTTAGGGAACCTTAAGGGGGACTTCCATAATGGGAGAAGGCTTTCAGATACACCAGACTGAAACATAAATCCGTTCACATCTGGCACGTTTTTCTTACAAGGTTGGCTAATTTTGCTGGCGCTGAGCATAGCCTGATTGAGGTTCATGTCTGGTTACCCCATACCTTTACTTGATGGGCTAGCAATAAAGTCATCTGACTGGATTTGCAAGTCAAACCATAGCAACATCGCTGCAAACAGCTGTTGGTGTAAGCCACGGGTAGACAACTTCCTTGCTGGCTCCAACACCATGTGATGCTCTGCTTAGCCGGGAAAGCCCCATGTTCAAATAAACATTTCTTATAGCGACTAAATGGCCTCAGAGACACAGTTGGCTCATAAACCCCTTCCGCGTTAGAAGTCATGATCCTGAGCCCACTCAAACATAGAAGGAGGTGCACACACTGACACTCAGGCTCAACAGCCACAGGGATCGCAGCCTGTCTGGCCAGCTCACCCTCAGGAGAGAGCCTCAAGTTACAGCCCGATCTCCCTTAGCACAATACCCACTCCAAGAGACCAGACACTGCCTCTGCAACAGGGACCATCTGAAAAGACTCTTGCACTCGGCAGGCGCCTCCCAGGACTTCACCCTTTCTCTTCACCCTATCGAGTGCCTATTCATTTGTTGGTGGGTTGTTTCCCCCCCCCCCATTTGAACAAAAGATGGGGTTTTTTTTTTTTTTTTCTTTCCCTTATAACCACAAGGAAGGAGGCGATGCCAACCAGCAACTGAATGTACACGGAGCATGCTTGCCGGGAACATCTGTGCTTTGCTGCCGCAAAAAAAGAGCGAGTTTACCAGGAGGCAGAGACTCTCCCACTTCCCTTTTCAAGGGGCAGCTGGTGGCCATGCCGCTCCGGGGCAGGGGGAAGGCAGGGACCGACGAACGCACATCGCGCCTTGCCATCTAACGCTGCCCGGGCCGGACCGCGGCTGAGGACGCTGCGTCCCCGCGAGCTGCTTGAGGCATGTCCCGAGCCCCCGCCTAACGGGAAACCCACAGCTCAGCAGCTGCTGGCTTGACACCACCGTCCTGCCACGCAGATCCCAGGCTGCTGACCGCAGAAGGAACACCAAGAGAGGGAGGATGACTGGGTGAGGCATATCCTTTTCCTCTAGCGACTGCTCCAGGTGGGGACCATTAGCCAGACTCAAAGCCAGTGCTCAGGGTGCAAAGGGCCCAGCCTCAGCCTGCCCCTCGCCCCTCTCCTGTTCCCAAGCCGAAGCAACGAGAGCACCGGGGCTTCAGCCCAGCGCCTCACAACAGTCCAGCTTAGCTCTTACATGAAGACACACAGAGGAACACAGCCGCACCCCAAAACCTGCCACGAACCCTACAGGTCCCGGGACACCCCGACGTTTGCAGAGGAACAGCGGATCACGCATGTACCGCGGGCCGGCTACGCGAGGGACTGTCCGCAGGGTACCTCAACGGGAGTGTACCACCGCCGCCGCCGCTCAGCCTCGGTGCACACAGCACCGCCCCGCACGGCTCCCAGCTGCCTACTCCCTGCCAGATGATTTTAATTTCTCACCCAAAGTTTCCCGACGTTGCAACCGGGCACGGGGTCGGGGGCATCCGGATGAGTGTGTCCGGGATGCGGCTGGTGCCCAGCGCTTTCCCTCTCCTCCCCGTGCCCCCCAGAGGAAACAGCACGGAACTTTGCAATGCGGCTCATCCCCTCGCCCCTTCACGCCGCGCGAGGGAAGCTGCGCGGCTAAACCCGCTGCGCGCCTGTCCGGGAGGACTGCGCCATCCCCGCCTCGCCGCCACACGCACGAAGCCCTCAAAATCCTTCCTACGAAAACAGCGCGGCGCTGCCGATCCTTCACTTGTTCCCTGTGCGATGCCCGCGGCCGGGCAAAGCCTCCGTGCGTGCGCCCGGGCACCCGAAAGTTGGGAGGACGGGAAGGGCTCCCCCCGCGCCGCCGAGATCATCCACCGTCCCGAGGAGAGCTTTACCTGTCTCCGCCGTCCCTCCGGAGCCGGGCAGGCACAGCCCTAGAAATCCCCACGCGAGAAAAAACGTATCCATCCTTCGAAATAAATTAGAAAACACCCAAACACCCCGGGTTGCGGGGCCGGGCTTCGCCCCTCGTGGGCGCCCCACGCGCGAGCGGCTCCGGCGGGGCGCAGCGGCGGCTTCCCTCGCGCCGGGCCTGCGGAGCGCCTGTCCCCTAGGGCAACCCGTGGGACCGGCGCCTCGGCATCTCCCGGGGCGCGGCGGCGGTGCGGGCTGGGGCGCCGTCCGCGCCTCCTCTCCCTCCCCACCGGCGCCTCGCAGCCTTTTCAGGCAGGGCGGCATGTGGCTGTCAGCGCCGCGCGCC
>JAAGNO010009555.1:0-15378 GCA_033439905.1 Ceryle rudis | reverse complement strand
CTCCTTCTCTGGAGACATTCAAAACTCACTTGGACACATTGCTGTGTGACCTAAACCAAGTGATCCTGCTCTGTCAGAGGAGTTGGACTAGATGATCTTCTGAGGTCCATTTCAACCCCTAACATTCTGTGATTCCGTGATTTCAGTGTTACCTTTATAACCTCAAACTCCTCTTAGGCTGAAATGTCACTGAGTGGACTACATTTAATAAATTACACGGTAAATATTAACTTCTTACTCAATTTTCACAAGGCTTTCCAAATACAAGGATTTTGCTTGACAAATGCTCAAAAAAAAAGTTTTAAATCACTTTTGCACATGCTTCCTTTGTTCATCAAATATGCCTAACAAAAAAAAAAAAAAAGGGCATATTGTGTAAATTTTTTTTTTTTGCAAGGGCAGATATTATATGATTGTGAAACAGTAAATTTATAGAGCTTTAATTTTCCTTTAATTCTAGAAATCCAATTTAATCCATGTGTTGACTTGTAGACACTGAACAGGACTAGGATATACCTATGGTGTGTAGTTGAGCAGATTCTCATTTTGTGGGTGTTTGTGTGGACACAATGCAGAAAACAAAATTGTTGTGATTTATTGAATGTTTTCTGAGTATGCATGTGTCTTGAGATGAACAGCCTTCTGCAAGGCAGAGGCAAAAAGGTTTTGGTGAAAACTATCAGCTTCTATCAAAACCCATACATACAATCCTTGGCATAAAAATAAACAGCAGACGGTGATGTTACATTTGAGATACGGAAAATTAAAAAAAAAAAAAACCATGAACCTGTAAGTAATCTTCCCGTTTGCCTTGTGCCTGTTCACTGCCAAGCACAGCATGTTGCTTTCCCACACTAGTGAGCAGATCCTCATACATTTGCTGTACTAGAAGGTCATACAACATATCGGAGGGGGACTAAGCTGTGCTGGGATGTGGTAATTTTTCAGTGATGGACATTCTCCATACAGCCCCATCAGTGACTATAGGGAACTTAGGTTACTAAGGTCTCAGTTTGATAGGATGCATGACACCATTCTTGCTTTAGCTGATCTGTTGCATGTATCCACACGCTTGGAAGCTTTCCTGAGCTGTCAAGTTTGAAGAAAAATGGAAAGTTCATCAATAGTCCAAAAATGTATTTTGTGGGCCATTTCTATTTATGTTGGGCTGTTCACTCCAGGGGCTATTTTGGAATGTGCTTGCCTTGGAGTTTGGGGATTTTCAGAAGAAAAATCCTGGTTTATTTTTACATTTAAAATACTCTTTTTTAGAAGGGACAGAATCATTTAGTTTATATATTTGTCCAAGATGTACATTATTGTTATATTTTCAGTACTTTATCCCTCTGTGCTGTATCTTTTTGTTTAAGTCTTGTTTAAGTCTAAAACATATAGTATGGGCCACTGGGGGAATTTGTCTTTTCCCACCTCATTCCCACACCCCCACAAAAAATGTAAGTTGTATTGTCTTGAGCAAAGGTCCGAATCTCAAGGAAATGACAGAATAACATGATATAGCCCTGGTCACCTACAGAATTATTTTGGATCAGAAGATTTTTTTTTTAAAAAAAAAAAAAAGTGAAATCAAGGATCAAAGTGGGTTTATTAGCAAAAATAAATTATCTTAAATACTATGAAAATGTTTGTAATATTATAATGCTATTTACCCAAGAGATTCTACATCCCACCTCACCAGTAAGGAACCTCTTTCACCCCTGAGCAGGAGTGGTAATTATAGTTCTCTTGGTAAATAGTTAAGTAAGTCAGTGGGCTGTGATTTGATACAGACCTGTGCTCTTGTTTAGCAACAATAGATAAATGACATGTTGGCAACTCTATAGCTTATGATTGCCCGAAAAAGAATTTTATGCATTAGTAACTTCCATTTACCAGTGGATACATGCTTTTAAGTCTAATATTCATGAGTTAATATAACTACTGTAAGCAGAAACACAAGAACAGATTTCAGGCAAGCAGAATGATGCAAATAGTCTTAAGAGTCACTGTTAAGTAATTGCAGAAAATTTATGACTAAGTAACATCCTTATTTGAAATTGAATGTTTCAAATTTGTACTTAAAAGATTAGAACTTAGAAAATGCAAAGGTTAAATCTGCTACGCTACATCTTCTCTAGCATTTCAGGTGCTGCAAAGGAACAAAACCCCAGACAAATAAGAGGGAGTGCAATATCTCTGTGTTGTCCACTTTGCAGCCACATTATAGAAGGCATGCAAGGATTGCTCTTGCAGTAGATGAAAAGTGTGAAGGGTATTTCTCTGCTTCAATGTCTTCTGGAGAAGACACAGCAAAAGAAAATTTAACAAAGCCCTGAATAAGGTTGTTATTACTTAAACTATGGACAAAAAAAGGGGAGTTTGAGAAGGAAGACTAAAATATTCTTTGTTTCTACATTCTCCTCCACTTGTAGGCAGAAAATGTCCTGGCCAGAGCAGAGGGTCAGAATCAGCGTATGCTTTTATTTTGACACAAAACACCATGGTCCATTTAAGCTTAGGGGAAAGACATTGCATTCAGATGGATTTTTGTCTGTGCTAAAAGACCACAGAGAGGCTATTCTGTACTTTAAATTAACAAGGACATGCATTCCAAATTGTGCTCTGAACGGGATCTGACTTTGTTAAGGAGGAGAGATTTGTTGCTCCCACAACAAGGCCTTATGAAACATTATAATAAACAATAAGGCTTTGTCTGAAGAGAGAGCCTTGACAGCCAGTATGCAAAACTCAGATATATGCACAATACATTCAAACTGAACCAGGATTGTATTCTGAGAAACCATGGCAGACTAGTGGATGAAATCCTTGTTTGCACAATTGCGCACTTATTGAAGTGGCCTTTCCCATAGTACTTTCACATGGGGTTTAACTCAGTAACAGTCATGTTTTCGCCTGTCTTCTATACTAATGTGAGCACTTTTCACCCTTTAAGCAACAAGGGATCTTGTGTGGGGAAATATTTTCTCATTATACCTTGCAAAGAAAAGATCTCTCACTCCATAAGATTATGTTGTCACTAATTGCTCTCATCTCATATTCTATGTGTATGCTTTTTCCAATAAATACTGGCCAGATTTTAAGAACCATAGGTTTTCTTTGTTTGGGCTGCTAAAAAACTTCTTAGGAAAACTTTTACAGTATAAAAACTGTAAAATTTGTTCCTAGCTCTGTTAATACAAGAGATATACAATTTGGACAACCATATATTAGTTTTACCAGACCTCTGCACCATTCCAGGCTTTAAATGCACACATCTCTGTATATACATGAGATATATCAGGTTAAAAAAGGCTGGAGTGTAAAATCAGAGTTCTGGGTACAACAGCATGGTCATTCACTTAATGGTTCGTATATGGAGATGTGCTACAACACTGCTGTCTTTCTCAGCATTCCCTTAGAAAAGAAACCAGGAAAAGATTTCTGCTTCACACACTTTCTGGAGGACATGGAGACTGCCTTGAAGTTTGATTCCAATTTCATGACTCACTGATGGTGGCTATTTAATTTTGTTTTCCAAACTATCTCTTTGTTTACTTCCTCCGAAGTTGCAGGCAAAATTTCCATTCACTTCAGAGAATGTAGGATGGCGCCAGTAAGGTTCTTATAGTTTAAGAAAGCTATTCAAATTTGTCACCAGCTTTAAAAATTTGGTTTGAAAAGCCTTTTATATGTGGGTTAGTTACTGTGGTAATAAATATGGTCATTTATATGTACCAAGAAATTTAGCTTCTTTCATACTGTAATTATATGTATTATCTTACATCACTAATTAAGTTCAAATGCTTTTTTCTTAATCCAGTCTTTAATAAACTGTAAAAAGTGTCCAGAATAAAAACTAAAGAAAAAAATCCATTGTAAAGACAACTTGTAAGAGCATAATCTAGTCTTTGGTTTTGGGGGTTTTTTGGTTTTGTTTTTGTTTTTCTTTTACTGATGGCTTTCAGATACTGCCTCAGGGACTTCATTGGGGTGGTCAAGTAATTTGGCTGATGAGTAATAAACAAATAATTCTACACCCAATTCTGTTTTATTCCCAATGAGTGGTAACTCCTTATGCAAGTAGTTCCACTTCAGTATTTAGGCATGCAGTTAATCCTAGCTATTTATATGGCTAGATACCACTCCCTGAAACAAGGGATACAGTATTAGCTCATCTGTAAAAAAAATAGAAAATTGCCCAATAAAATGCAAAAAATTCTGTGTTGATAAGATAGACATTGAGTTCAGGACTCAGACACCAAATTAATTACAATTTTCAGTTAAAAATAAAACTGCTCAACATCGAGTCTTAATGTATGGGGTTTTTTTCCTGAATTTGAGTGAGGCATTTATAAAATTCACATACCTGGTTTTTGAGTAACAGGGTTTTTTTAATATGTGGATTATCACTGCTGCCTGGATCTTTCACAAGTCAGGTACTAATGTTAGCAAGAGATTTTTTTGGTACTAAGAATATTTCACTGAATGTTAAGTATTGTTTTCTAATATCTTTGAGTACTAGCTGTTTATTAAAATTAACAGCTCTGCTTTATTTTTATTTTCTGTCAAAAATCACTCATTGTCAACTTCTGCTACCAATATCAACCATAGGAGCCATAGGATACACAGAGCTTTGGGACACAGTGATGTTGAAGGAGCTGAACATCTTAAAGATCCCTGAAACTGCAAAGCCTGATAGGAATAGGATCATTCATTTTTTGGAGGAAGAGGATCCTTCATTTTTGAGGGAAATAACTAACTAACTAACTAAAGACATTACTGTACCTTCCAGGCATCCACTCCAAAATGCTTGTATGGAAAATCTAGAACGAATTCTTTTATGAGTGCTTTAACTGAAACCAGAGTCTCACAGCTAATCTTTTAAACATCTGAACATCACTTTCCTCCTCCTTTGGAGCAAAATGTATGCTATGCTTCAGAGACCAAAAATCAGGGTATGAAATATGTATTCATACATTTTGATATACACATACTCTGGCAGAGGTTTTTGACAAAAATGTCACTGCAGCTTAGAAAAAAACTGAACAGTTCAGTATAGGAGTTTTATCTGCTAGTCTTTAGGGGTGAGATTTTGCCCCCTTTATTCAAGCTAATCCATCAGAATTAGCAGTGAGGTTTAGTCAGCACCAGTGAAAGCTGCAGCAGGCAACAGAGGCCCCTGGGTGAAATCAGCATGGAAAACATACTGACTGTGTGATTTTTAACCTTGTAGCCCAGCTGGGTTAAAACTGCAGGTAGAAAACACAGTCAGTCTCACTGAACATAAATATTTAAGCATCATAAAAAGTGCCACATGTTAAGATCATTTCCAAACACTTCCCCAGTTCATAGTGCATGCAGGCATATGCTTGCACACAGCTACATGCCCATATGCACTGATACTCAGCACAGGCTCAAAGGGTCCTGCTGCAAATTCACTTGTATTGGAAACTTCTTTTTTTTTCCAGATTTACATTCAATCAAATCAAAGATTGCTTACTTAAGAAACAACGATCCTCACTGCCTCTTCTGGCAAATTAAAGAACAGCTTTTTAACCACTGGTTTCACAGTCAGCATAAGCAATTTTGGTTCAGGCAACTGCCTGTCTTGTTGAACTTCAGAGACTACATTCTCCTGCCTATTCTGAAGCAGTTTAAAAATTAAATTTAGAAAAGCACAGTTTTGGCTCTGCATTGTGAGACATTGCTGCCGTCTTGTCTTAGTTGCTTCTAATCAAAAGATTCCCAGAATAAATCTCAATGACTGCCAGCAAGTATAATTTAAAAGCAAAATATGACAAAATAAAGGAAATGAAGTATGTTTTATTGTGCCTTAAGATAATTTTCCATTAGAGTAAATATTTTAATACTCCTCTATTTTTCAGGGCAGTAGCACTTTGAAAAAAATGTATTTATACTCTTAATAATTCATAATTATAATAATACAAAGATTAGGAATGACAATTTTATGTCAAACAGGATAAGGATAATTCCAAGGAAGTACATGCATTTGAGGACTACTGTAGTGACTGGCACATCTGCATTAGCTCTAGAGATGCCACACTCAGCCACAGAAAATACACATTAAAGAGATAATGAATATCCTGTTTAATATTGCAATAATAAAGGAAGATAAAGTAAACCAATGACTCTCCACTGGTTCTGCATAGCCAGTCTCCATAGCATCATTCTCCAGGAGGGCCCTGTCACTTTAATCTGATGAATTGTGTCAGTAGAATGGGGGAGAGCACATCTACAAACCTCTGACACCTGCAAGATATATTCCTTGGTTTGGGATCTACCCAGCAGCCTGTTAAGCTCTTGTCCTGAAGCTTTGGTATCCAGTGTGATTTCTTTTGGATATTTTAAAAGTTTAAAGCACAGATGGTGAGTTATGTATAGGGGATTTTTTTCTAGCAGGTATGAACTGGGGATGGGTGTGGGGAAAGTCTGTCCTTCTCTAGTGCTCTGTTTTCTTGCTTAATTCACCGTGAGCAGCAGAAATTCAGAAACTCTGAAAACAAGCATCTGTTATTTAAGCCACTTAAATGCTTACAACTCTGAATCTTGTTGTCAAAGCGCATGAATTCAAATTATCATAATAAATTGTATGGTTTGGGGTTTGGCTTAAGAGAGCCTTTAAAGTCTATTTTGCCTATGGATTCCTCAGATGCTAGCTATTACAGTTTTCCTGTAAAGTAGTTCTATGAATAGAATAGGAATGAGGAGGGTTTGACAGGAAACAGAAGTATTATAATACAAAACACCAAAATGTTCACATTCTCCCTCACCTCCACTAAGGGTTTCCACACAAGAAAGTGTAATCCTGGAGTCACCAACAGACTATCTGTTGCTAGGGTAGCTGTGGCTTCATTCAGAACAGAAAACAGAAAAACTTTTTTTTTTTTTCCCAGATAAAACTTCTCAGTAGAAGGCATTAATTTCAGCTCACTGTGCCACAAGGCTGACTTTTGCATTTTGTTGGTTTCTTTGAAGTCATCTGAGCTGATGAGGGCAGTGACTTGGGACATAGCTGTGCCCTGTGATGAAATCCATTTTTTTTTTTTTAGAGCTCTAAAGGCATCCTTGCAGAGTGTTTGAACTAGTCACACAGCTCTTCTGCTCATTTTAGATGGTGGTGTTTCTTTTAAAGATGTTACTAATGTCTTGACTATATATTTTACTAAAGAAAAAGTTTCAAGGCATGGAATGATTTGAATTTTTATGTCCACACCTATTATACACTGCAGCTGTCAGCTCCAATTGGAGTAAAGCTTGTTATAACCACACTGTTCTAGGAAAGAAAAGCAACTCTTCTTTAAGCTTTATATACAGGAATACAAAGGCATTGCTGTACTAAAGAAATAATGGCATACAAACTAACCAAAACAATACAGCTAAAGGACAGGTACCATGAAGTGTTATCTCCTGGAAGTTCACTTAATTGCTCTGGTAACTAAACCATCACGTGACATAGGTACTAATGGAACAGAACAAATGAGATTGGGAGAGATGCACAGACCGTGAACAACCAGGGATAAAATCCATAAATAGGTACCCAGCAAGCCAGTTGCTATGTCCTAATGTCATTCTTTAATAAACAGCAAAAGGACAAGATGCAGCATATTATTAAGAACAACCCTGCTCTATCCTCTGTCCTGGGAAGTGTACAATACTAAAAGGTCCATTTAACTACAAACACAGCTTGTTAACACGAGACATTATCTTCAAATAGAAATGTCTAAAAAGAAAAATGAAGGAAACATATGTTCAGCCACTCAGATTGTCTGTGTACTTGATGAGGAAGAAAGCTCTGCCATCATTCACATAAATAAATAACCATCATGATCTGGTGCCTAAAATTCTGTCAAAATTAAAAATATTTTGTATAAAAATGTTTCAAGGTAGGTGGTGCTTCATCTAAAATACAAAATAAATGCAATTTTATTTCAATGAGACAAAACCATAAATGAATACATTAAAATGAAATGTAGAAAATAATTTGGGGAAGCTGGTTCAATTAGAATGACATCAAAGAACCCATTACTCTATCTTGAGTTAAGTAAGCATGCTGTCACTCTAACAGACTGGTTTTAATTTGTTCAAACCACTCTGTTGGGATGATTTATACTCCAATATTTCTGGAGAACACATTTAGGAGCATTAATTATCTTTCCTGAAAGGCACAACATGTTTTTGTTGACTAAATTGAGGTTCAGAGTACCTACATAGATGTGCAATAGATTCGAACAGTCTATCAATATTGGATATTCTAATTAAGCACCTCCAACCCAAATCAGAATCTATCACTTTCAGTTTAAAACTTTCTCTTTTTTCTGATCTTGCACATTCCTTTCACTGCTTAGTTCTGGAGGAAATTTACAGGATGGAATTTGTAGGATGAATTGAGAGCCGTAGTGACCTCAAAGGAACAAATACCCACAGTAATTTGCTGCCCCTTGACATACACCAGTGCAACCTTTATGATGAGGGGGAAGGATTGCCCTTTTTTCTTGTTTGTTTGTTTTTTTTAAATGTAGATCATTTCAATAATTCAGCATACTGAGTAGCCCTGCATGCTGCTGTTCTTTAACAATGAAGATAAGATTTCTCAACAGCTTTAACCAATCTAAACCAGTTTTGCCACCATACTTCCTCCCTTTCTCTTGCAATATCCACCCCTCTTACTGTGGTGCTGATGGTTCCCAGTGACTCGGAGCTGGTTCAAAGGGCCTAATAGAAACGTATTAAGGCTTTCTGTAGGCTTTCCTGGCACTCTCAGTGCCAACAGTAATACAAGAGAGGCAGCAGGGGAGCCAGAGCAAAGTATTAAGATGAGACTATGGCTGCACTGACTTAAATTGGTTTAATTTGTCACAGAAATGCAATCTGAGGGTATGGTAAACACTAGTATGGGGAACACATTGCCCAAATGGTTGTAGTGGTGATGGTGGCATGGGCATTGCCATTTTGGATCCCTCCCCCTGAGTCCCTCAGTTTAAAGCCTGCCTCACCAAGTTGGCCAGCCTGCTGCCAAAGATTCCCCTGCCTCCATCCCTTCCTAGCAGGTTGTAGTCCTTGTAGAAGATCACATTATCATAAAAGCCAAAACCCTCACAGTGACACCAACCACTTAGCCAGAAGTTGGACTGCATTATGTGTCTATTCCTGTCTGCTCCCAATCCTTGAACAGGTAATATGGAAGAAGAAATAACTCAGGCACCTAAATTCTTCACTTTCAACCCCTGGGCCATATAGTCTTTCTTGGTTCTGCCTAAGTTTGGGCTTATAGTGTCATTCGTGCCTACATGAAAGAGGAACAGTGGATAGTAGTCCCTGCTCTTAAAAAGTTGTGGCGCCCTCTCGGTAAGATCATGTATCTTAGCTCTGGGAAGGCAGCATACCTCACATGATGCCCTGTCAGGTCGGCAGATGGGTGCTTCTGTGCCCTTTAACAAGGAGTCTCCCACTAAAAGCACCCATCATTTCTTTCTGTGATATCCGCCATGTGCTGTTGGTTCAGTAGCACCTCATGGGTCTTGTTCGTGGGTGTCTACTGTTGTTAAAACTTCAAATATCTTTTTAGTTGAGATGCTGGATGGTGGAGATTGTGGTGGAGATCTGTGTTTATGGGACACCAGGGTGCTTCATCCTCAGTGACGTCTGTTGCTGGAACTTGGTTCCAAAGCCACATATCAATCTCTGCCTCTGCTCCTCTAAAAGTGCACAGCCTAGTTACTGTTTCCTGTAACTCAGCCACCTGACGTAACAGGTTGTCCACCTGTGCACACCTTGTGCAGGTACTTACCTTTTCCCCAGGTAACTGCATTTCCCCAGGACTGCATTTGGGCAGTTGCTGCAGCCTATTGCCTGTATTGAACTTTCCTCTGTTACCAGTTCTGTTTGGGTGACTACATCAGACATCACTGGGACTTTCTCCAAAGAAGCAGTGCTTTTGGTCCTGAGGTGAGTTCCCACCAATATGGTAGGGACAAAATAGCTGGCATCATGGCTTCTCTTGCCTATCAAGCCAGCACAGCCTCTCACATGCCTTCACATGAGCTCTGCCACGTGCCCTGCTGGCTGCACTCCAAAGAGAGAGATGGCTGCTGCCTCACCGCCTCCCTTGGTGTGGTCAACTTGTTACAGACACTGCCAGTTGTGTCACGTCACAATTTGCATTGCTGCTTATCTTTCTGCTCTTCCACTCATTTCATCTGCAGTGTATTAACAACTAACCCTATTATGCTAATTTTTTCTTTGGGTCATTTCTCACTGGGATTATTTTTGTGCCTTCTGCAAGCCGAATTTCAGATCAAAGTGAACATTTGGGACCTGCATTCACCCAGTGAAGGGTATTCACATTCATTAGAGAAAATACAGTCAAGCCTTGCAAGGACAATGTCATGTCTGGTTGGTGCAGCCGCAGATTCCATTTAGACATAGCACTGTTAGAACTAATTCACAGCAAGGTTTTTAAACCTTCTTTTAAGCACCACATTTAACAACAGGGATTGCCCCATACATTTAATTTATGCCTTTGGGGGATAGTGATTTGAGAAGTACTTCAGAGTTGGAAAGGATTCTCAGAAATTTTCTGTACAACTCACTAGGACCAAAATCAACAGTATCAAAGAAAAATTCAATTATGTACCATACAAATTAATATAAAAACATAAAGGGGAAAAAATGGCACTTGTGTAAGTTATTTGCTGTAGCAAGCATCCTGCTCTATGAATTCCATAGGAGCTGCCAAAGAGTTTATGGAAGGTTCAACATTTTTATTTCAATCCTTTTAGTCCATTCAGAGGACAGTGACCTACAGGAAGTATTATGATTGCTTACTCAAAAAAATGTCTGAAATACCATTGTACATTCTGTCTGTTCAAATGAGAAGGAAGAATGATTTAACTGCTGGCCATGACCAAACATGGATGATGATAGCTAATGTGTGATTCCCATCTCAGTAGAAATTTACTTCGGCATCTGCAACATTCAACAATAGAAGGAAATAGTGGAAACCAATAGCAGGATTTCCTCTGGCAATTCACTTTTATTCTTTCTTCCCTCAAATCCCTTTATTCTTGCCTAGTAAAAATTGTATACATCAGTAGCAGCTGGAGGCAATGCGACTTCAGGCCTGAAAACAGTTCAATCCATCAGCAAAGAGGTGCAGCAGCTGGTCAGTTTGCTGTCATGCAGGAAGGAAGCTGTAGCCTTTTCTTTGAGTCACGAGAAGCAGCCAAGGAGTGAAACATCCATGCTTAAATTGTGGATGCAGTAGGCTCAAGTTCTGGAGGAAAGTTATCCATAGAGGGTACTGTTGTGCAGAGCTGCTCAGTCACCAGTTTCTAACAAATACTAATGTATTCACAAGTGGTGGTTTGTAATAGAGCATAGCTTTGGAGAGAAAAAGTTTTTTCTGAGGACCTGGCTTCTCCACTTTGCTCATTAAAGAGGATATTAATGCAGACTAGTTCTAGTCTGACCCAATGGGTCAAAAGCAGTGTGAGCACACGAGGAGCCTGACTGGATCTCATCTTCTGATTTGAAAGCTCTTTGGTTTGGTCCACATGGTAATGGGGTCTTGGAGTGAACAAAATGCAAAATGTGACAACAGGAAACTTTGTTTTAGAAGCTAACTCCTGATACAAAATAAAATGATAATGCTGGCAGTCCTATAGCAGCTGGTTTTCCTCTGTTTCACTAGTGAATGAGTTGTGAGATCAACAGACAGAAAGGAGATATGTTGACCTTGAAAAGGAATTACCAGCAATGACCCTTGGAAGTACGGATCCTATCACTCTCCCCCCAGGGTCACATCAGAGGGGTGGCTTATGTCAGTTGTGAGATCACAGCAAACCTACTGCTGAGAATACCCAAGCAGCTATGGCATGACACAAGCTCTCCATTATAACTGAAAACATCTGTGTGAGTGGGTATATAGTTTAACCACATAATACATCTCCAATCCAAGTCTCCTATTCATCACTTTTACAAGCTTTTTGAAGTTCTTTAAGAACGAAGGCTAAAAAAATTTTCACCAGACAAGAATATCATGTTCAGAGCTGGTGAAATATAAATACTGTCTTTCTGTTCCTTTTCTTGTCTAGAGCTTATTGTGGTGCATTGTAGTAGTACGAGCACAACCAACAGCACTTGGTTGCACAGGGAAGCTGAAGAGTAATGAATCAGCTGTTGGTTGGCTGCCTGGCTTCCTCTAAGTTAGCAGCGGGCTCCAAAGAAAACATTTTGAAGAGTTCAGAAAGACTACTGTGAAGAAAAAGTTCATATGCAATAGTGTCTTCTACCAATGTCAAATAGTCATAAACCCAATTCTTTGGAAATGCAAGTCATTTCTTTTCAGAAGTCTAGAGGAGAAGGCAGTGCTTCTGGAATGAAACATGAAAAAGCAACCTGGCAAAAGTCATACCGTGCCCATCCTGCTGACACATGCCATACAAGAAATATAAAGGAAGAGAGGCTGATCTTCTTACACTCTGACCTGGCTGTTTAACTAAATATCATACAAAACATTTTCAAAACCCCAGAAATGTTACCAGGGGAAAAAAAAAAAAAAAAAAAAAAAGTGTTCTAGCTTGTATATAGATAGGCAGAGGAAATCAGGAATTATTGCTGAAAGTCCAGCCTCAACATATACTCAAAAACATATTTTAAAAGACTTGGGATTTTTATATATTTCCAAATATGTGGCTCTAGAGAATTATAAGAAATCCATCAAAATTTGTATATCTTGATTTAACAAGCTCCTAAAGTTGTTGGGTGTTTTAAAATTCATTTTTTGTGTCATTTTTTTTTTCTACACAGCTAACTAATCAACACCAGGGATTAGCTACTGTCATTATTTCTCCACTGAATGCAGGTAAAGAAAAATATTTAAGTTCTTAATAACTGGAAAACAAGCAAACAAACAAAAACACACACAAAAACAACCAAACCCCCAAAAAAACAAACCAGGATCAACTGAATTCAGTACAACACTTCTCTCTCTCTCTCTCTTCTCTTTTTTTTTCTTTCTGAAGATGAGTTTTTCCTGTGGTCCAACAGCAGAACAGGGAATGAGACCAGGTCTTTCTTTCAATCTTTTCTTTCTGACTTGCTGTGACAATATCTTGACTCTGTTGCTAGTGTGTAACGTTTTGACCAGCATGAGTCTCATTATCATTAAAATTCTTATTTGAAGAAGTGTTATTTATCATTATTGGCATTATTATTTTAGTAAAATTCCATTTTGCAATGTCTGTGAAACTGTATCATGATTCCCTAGCCCTTCAGAGCTAAATGTTACTAAGGCAGTCCTTGCCTCAATAACCATTCTCATTCATTTTAAACAAGAAATTTTTCTTTGTAATGTGTCAGCTCTTGCCTTTGATCATTTCCATAACTGATGACTTATGAAAATTTCCAAAGTAGGATTAAGTAACAGAAATGGTGAAACTGTCGGTTCAATATCTATCGAAAGAGATGTCTTTACATTTTATCAACTTCAATCTTTCAAACAGAACATGGTGTTGTGATGAGAGGAAAAGTATGGGGAAACTTGGCATGCTGGGACTGAAGTACATATGCAATTATAAGCACGTTTCACTATTAAGTCATCCTCTACATTATAAATTTAATTAATGAAAGCTGTTTTCTTCTATCAATAAACAAAGCTCCTATTAAAATTGAATGGCTTATGTAAAACTGGATGAAATAGCAATCCATAGCTTCATAGAAAACCTCCAAAGGTGCACATGCACCCACGCACACACTCACACACTACTACCTTTCAAAATGTATCTAGCTGGCTGATCTCAGAGCAGATCTCTGGGTATCTCAAATCTGATATGATTGTACTGAAACTGGGTACTTAATAGAAGTGCTTAGAATGAGCAAATGGAAACATGTGGTCCAACTCTCCTCTCACACTCATATCAGTACAAATTAAGACTAATACTTCATTAATTTTTTTGACAAGTTGAAAAAGTGTTAAAGAATCCAATTTCTGGGAAATTCAAGGCTTTTGCAAATTTGTGTTTAGCCTGTCAAACCATTTTAAGCAGGAAAGCATTTTTGGTATTTTGCTTCAAAAGTATTTTCATTTTGAAACTAACTTCTTAAAATATAAAATAGTGTTAAGTACATCAAAAGTAAACCCAAACTTTATGGATTGTTTCTTTGTTCTTTCTACAAATGAGAATACCTTACATCAAGTTGTCAGTTCCATTTCTGTGGTGAAAAAAAAAATAAAGGCAAACAGATAATTTAGTAGAGTGCCCAAGTCAGTTCAACACCATCCTGATTATGAAAGTAATAGTGCACTCTCTTTCCATGGGTTAGTTTTGCTTAAACTCTAAAATCAATTAATATTCCAGATTGTTTCATTTCACAGATCAGAAATGGCTTGCAGAAAATTTGATTAATTTCTTAAATATTTCTTGCATTTAAACAAAGGAAATTACAAGGAACCTTATAGAAAATTACACTCACGAGCACTGATTAGACAACAGATTCCCACTTGCAGTCAGTACACTTTTCATTTCATTGCTTGATGGAACAAAGTGGTAATGTAAGGTACACTCAATTCATTCCTATTTATCTTTGCTTTAATTTTCCATCTCTCTCCTAAGAAGCGGTCTTAACATAAACTGTGAATCAAAAGTATGTTACACTGCTGTATATGCTTCCAACAACCTTTCAGTAATATGGTAATGCGTTCGGTCAGACACTATTGGCCTGCAATTCCAGCTCTGGCAGACTACCTGGTGTTTCACATCTGGCCAAATGGGAGTTAAAATGGCAACCTTTAAGATAACTCCTTTTGAGTTGAAATGACAAATCATTTTCTCTACTCAAGAACAGAAGCAGATTCCTCTACTGAAAACTGTGCTATCTATGAGGGCAGGTTTTGTGATAGGCCCATCTCTGCAACTACCTTACTACTGAAGACTCAATTTATTTACACTGTGTTGACAAGTTTCAGACTTTTTCAGTCTAATCCTGGTTTAAATTGTTAACAAAAGAGTGCACTGTTTAGTATGTAATGCCTTTCCAACTGAGTTTTTAAAAATCTTCTTAAGACTATAAGTATTATTGAATTCAAGCCTTAAGATTTTTCTTCTTTAGCTTAAACTCCAGTTCAGGTTAGATATAATTTTTATACACTGATGATTTGTTTACAAACCTGTAAATAAACACCTGTATAGTGACATGGACTAGCCCTCATAGTAATAACAATATATTCTAAAATAATCATAATAATTTCAGTAATAATTTTAATATAAAAGAAAAGGAAAAAAGAAAAGAAAGAAAAGAAAGAGAAAGAAAGAAAGAAAGAAAGAAAGAAAGAAAGAAAGAAAGAAAGAAAGAAAGAAAGAA